>ML778067.1:545483-574038 GCA_009831015.1 Picea engelmannii
ATATATATATGCATCAAAATATATATTTTTTATGTATTATATAAAAAACGCTCCCGAAACGCTCCCGCTCCCGGAGATTTTTGAAAATATGCGCTTCCCGCTCCCGCTCCCCGCTCCGCGCTCCCGCTCCCAACAGCCTTGGTACACGTAGTACAAAGTGCATGTGTACACGTCGTACATGCAGTACTAGGCGCGTGTCTACGCGCCGTATATGGCGCATACGTATGCACAGGAAAGACTGCAGAGGGCGCAGGTGTATGCACAGGCAAAACTGCAGAGGGCGCAGGTGTATGCGCAGCCAAGACTGGCTGGGTGCATATGTACATGCTGCACATGTGGGATAGGGCATGGACAGTTCGTACATGGCCGTCTAGGGACATATCAACAGAGGGTTTCCTCAAGGCCTGAGTTGCCAGGTTTGTTGTAATTTGTATTTTTCCTTAGTGGGCCATTTTCTTAGGTTTGGGAGCCCCTGTAAGCTTGGAGTCATTATTAATGAAAAGCTGATTTGAAGGGCAGAATTTCTGTGTGTTGTGTGAAGTTTGGTTTCCCGTTTTGCTTTCACTGTTCTTATTTCCAGCCTGTATATTTTATTCTATGTGTTGTAATTTAACTTTCAACAAGGAAAAACACAAGGTAGTAATTTCTCTAGGTGCTGGGGATAGTGAGATTTTTCAACACTTCTGGCCTCATCCACATTTTGAGGTTTCCATAGTTTTAGTTCATTGCAGATGCTGTGCTTCAATCTTACAATGTGCATTTTCAGCAGTTGCATATTTTTGAACTCATGATTTCTTGTTGCAAGGATTTCCCATTCATGAGTGTATTTTCTCACCATCCCCATTTGGTATAGGCGGGCGAGCTTGATATAATTAGCATCTTCTTCTTTATCATGAAACCTCTTTAACAAGTCGTCGATGAACATTTTCCAATTTGTGGAGAACCCACCCCATTTTTGATACCAACATAGGAACCAATTGGAAGCATCTCCTTCTAAATAATGTGAGGTTGTCATTATCATTTCCTGCTCGCAAGGTAGTGGATTTGATGTGAAGATTTCTTCCATTTTATTAACCCAAATGATGGCCCCTCTATTGTCATTCCCATCATATTTCTGTAATACCATTTTTATTTTATTGAAGAACACTGTCCTATCATGATTTTTCTTGCGTTATTGTGACTTCGCGAGTTTCCGTTGTCTAATGGATTCATTGTTTCTGGTGGGTTAAGAAAATTTAATGGTGTAGATATTAGCTCATCTAATCTTTGGAGTATCTGATTAGTCACTGCACCATTTTGGGTATTGTTGGCTTTGTCATCTTATCTCCATAGCATTGAGTTATTCCATCGATTACTGGGTTCCTCTCCTTACTTGGGTAATTTTCCTACAATTCCATTTGCTCTTTTTCGATATTCTTGAAACAATGGTTGAGGGTGTTTACTTCATTTCTATAAGTTTGAACATCCCTTTGGATTTCATTGATTGTCTCATTTTTCTTCCTCCTTGTAGAATCCAGTGTCTTTAACTATAATAATTACTTGATTGTATGGTAATTGACCCGTTGGGTGAACTAAGTTTGATTTTTATATGGTATTGGGGGATTGGTACGGGATACAAAAATGGTTGTGAGAGAATGTGGAAAGGTGGGTGGATGATGATGGCTGCGGGATGCACAGACGATGATGGCTGCTGAGCTGAGGAGATTGCAGTGCACAGTGGTATGGTGACGAGGCACGGAGTGTACGATGGCAAGATATGGCGGTTGTACAATAGGGTGTTGGGTGTACAACGATGAGATATGGCTGCTGTGTGTATTAGCGGTGGAAATGTAAGTATTGGATGCTTGATCTGGTGCCCAATCGATGCTCTAATACCAATGTAAAGAACCTAACTGGTTCATATACTGAATATCCAAAATAAATAGGATAACATAAAAGATTCTATATGGATTAAAATAATTTATTGAATGTATAATATGAGGGATAATGATTACATGAATGAGGGTGTATGGCATTTATATGCCTATGGTGATCCTTCATGTACAAGTGTGTCTTTATGAATTGTACCTTTTAATAATTACATATGATTTACATTATACCCTAAGTTGAATGTTCCAACTTCTTATATCTATATAAGTTATTTTGTATTCATAACATTCAGGAGCATGTCAACTTCATTCACTGTGGCTAGGGCATCACACCTGCTGAAATCCCCCAGCAACTCCCTCTCACAGGGAACATCGTTCTCCATACATGGATTCTTGGAAGATTTCAGATCTGTGGCTCTGATACCATGTTAAATTTTCAGAACATGGTAAGAAGACTTATGCCCCTAAATAAACCCTAGGTAACTGAAAACTGATAACCTATCAAAACAACAGGTAATGGAATGCTAGATTTACAGATACATCAAACTGAAATTATGACAACAAGAGCAAATTTGTAGCACTCAATAATACTTTGTCTATTATCTCCAAAACAGAAAATTACATAGCAACTCACTTGCCAAAATCTCTAAGACATATCTCAATGGTTTGTCCTGATCTCTCCTTTATTGAATAGGAGAGAATTAGTGTTTACATGCTAAATCTTCCCATCCCAGTGGTGCAGCTTGTCTAAAAGAAGAAAACCTAAACACTCTTAGAGTAATGCACGTAAGTCTACATGAGAAGGTTGCCTAGAACAGTGTGCTAACTGGAGAAGGTTGCCAGTATGCAAGCATGTATTTTCAAGCCATCAGATCAGTTCCTAGGATGAAAACAGAAAACTTCCTAATTCATGCACTTTTTCTAAATTTTGAGCAGCAGCTAATTAGTGCCAAATTGAGAACTGAAAAGCACTTTCTAAACTAAGAAAAGACAGTCCCTTCGTAACTGGAACAACACTTCTAAATAAGGACAGTTTTTCCTAAATCTGGAAAGAGCATCACTAAATATAGAAAAAGCTAAAGGTGGCGCATGCATGGTTGCAGCAAACATGCATGTGCCTCACACACAGGCTGTCTTCTTAACTGGTGCTGTGCCCTCACTGCCACTGTACCTCCCTCATATATCTGCACAAGGACCTAGGCTGTATGAATATGCTGAGTACGCTGCTGCTACAGAATCTACTGATGATGAATCTGCCACTGCAGAATCTGTTCATCACGCTGCACCATAACAGAAAGGAGAACATATACAGAAACTAACAGTTGTGCTGTTGGGAGCCATAACAGGAAGAGAACATATACGGAAACTAACGGTTGCTGGGGGCCGGGCAGGGGGTTTATGTTAGTTGATCTGTTATCTATTCAATGATTTGTGTGTTGAGAGAGGGTATTAGAGTATCAACTCAAAATAATAGTCATTACTAGTGTGTGATGGTTCATAAACAAGTGCTATGTGGAGTCTGTTCATTTAGATAGTCCTTTTGACTTCCAAATTACTTGTATAATTATGTATGAAGCCTTTTAAATTGTCAGTGACTCTCCATTCTGAGTAAACCATTTCTTTATATTTTTTATTTAATTCTCTTCTGGTTGTGGCTTTCTTAATCCTTT
Organism: Picea engelmannii; assembly: GCA_009831015.1. Lineage (NCBI taxonomy): Eukaryota > Viridiplantae > Streptophyta > Pinopsida > Pinales > Pinaceae > Picea > Picea engelmannii. Next base: position 549,022 of record ML778067.1, read on the forward strand.
CATATTCGTACATAATAACATATCTAAGTGTGACAATAATGGCGATGATGATACAGACTATCAGCATTGAGGAAAAATGTTCTTGCAAAATGCTATGGGGGCGATGTATCCAGAAAGCGAAAGCTTTTAGAAAAGCAAAAAGAAGGCAAGAAGCGGATGAAACGGGTTGGATCGGTAGATATACCACAAGAGGCTTTCCACCAGTTGCTGAAAGTCTCATAAACATCAATTTAGAGAACTACCTGGTATGTAATTTTCTAAGCTAGTTAGCATGATAAAGTGAGATATTATTTTCATGAAGTTAAGATGCATTCCTATGAAAGCTAGGTCATTTCAGGCCATTCAAAGACAATTTTGAAAAATCTTGTATTCATTGGTGTATTCAAGGATGACCAAGTTTTCAGAATCTTATCGAGGAATTAAGCAAGCATTTTTTTAAAGGATTCAGTGTTTGTTTGGCCAAGGAGTTATGTTTATAACCAAATAACCTTATATAAGGGTAATATTAGTGTCTTCTATAGGTAAAAATCTACACTGTACAGGTTCTGTTCAGTTAATTATGGTTACAGCCAAATAGAAGATGACTTATTTATGAACAATGCTATTCAATCTATTCGCAAACACAATTGATTTGTGATCAGAGACTAGAGTTATAAATTCATTGTCAAGAAATAACTATGATCTCAATCTGTGCCAAAAATAATAAAATTTTAAAAGACCTCATCATAAAGTTCTCTTCCGGCACATTTTTGAGAACTGCTATATCGTGCTTTTTGATGGATTAGGTGGGTTTGGTTTCTGATATATTTTTTATTTGTTTTGTAGATTTTCAGCGCATGCTTCCTAGGGACCGATGATCTTTTAGCATTGAATGAATAAATGCGATAATAGGATAGTATGCTGTATTCTCATCGTGAAGTGGAAGAACCAAGGTTGTTTGGGTTTGGTGGTGAATGTGCATTATTAGATATAAGTGTTTGTTTGGATTCAATATTTTCAATTGGAGTTTGGGGTGCATCAACTTATAAATGAAGAGAGATATGGATATGACTGGATAATGGAGTATAATTTTGTTGGGTTACTATTTTGGAATAATATTAAGACAAAAGAAGATACATGGGCCGTAAATGTAACATCCCGATGACAGGTGGAAAAATTCCTTCCTGCAACAGGGGATCATCACCAATTAGATCCTATACTCGTTTGGTATGGCGACGTCGACCGGTATGTGGACCCGGTTACCACCAAAAGAGTTTTTTCCTTGAAATGATACTTTCGTTAAAGCTCTCCTAAATTCTAAATGCAGTCCTATTTAATGATGCAAATGCAATTCTATAACTAATACATCCTAGATAGCTAGGAGCAATTATCCTTTGGATATTGAAGCGAAAGATGAATTACTTTAAACGAGATATAGTTCATCGTTAAAGCAATTATTAAGTCCAAATGTTAAACATAACTTATAGAAGATTATATTAACATCTCGACATCTAATGCAATCAATGAAAAGAAGATAAGATATTACAATTCCACACATGAAAATAGTTTCAATTACTAAAAATGCAATAGCATAAAACAACAACAAAGTAGCAAGATAATAGTCTATTTACTACAATGGCAATGCCTTTCCATTAATCATCAGCGTTCAGATCCATTATTAAATTTCGATAATAGTATACAAATTTCAATTACAGATCTTCAAGTTAAACAAGAAGACATTTTTGCAAAAAACAAAATAGTCTAGTTACATCATAAAAAATTCCATTTGATATGATTTAATCGAACACGCTACAAACACTGAAATGTCAGCCCTTCAAACCACGTAGCGCAAGCCTCATGGCTATCATATTCAATACTGATCCACCACGATAGCACATGCTTCTTCATACAATGGTCGACCTCCTCAGCGGTGACGAATCTAAGATTAAACTCCATGATAGCGTGGGCTTTCTCTTGCTGTCCTCCCCCATTTGGTCCATAGAAAAGAGCTTTTTTTATAATCAAACTTGGATGGCTCCCTCGTTCATTCTTTCTGTTACATTTTCACTGAAGAATAATAAATTTCTGGGCAATTGCATCATTATGGATAATAAATTTTTTCAAACAAAAACCTCCAGCTCAATAACAAATCAAAATTTGTTATGTATGTGGCTCCTCATGATGAGGGGCATTGGTTTGATTTTCCTTTGAAAATTACTCCCGTATTATTTTAAATCCACAACTGTACATCAATAAATCCAAAAATAAAATTAATAATAGATAAAACTAACAAACTTGATCAAAATCATACACGAGGAAAATAAAAGTGAAATTGTGCAACAATTTCTTTTAATTTTTCTAGGCATTTCCATCGTGAATTTGCAAAAACTAACTCTCCCAAATTGTTCCCCACTTTCTTAGCTTTCCAACTAGCTATTTTATGCTGACTTTGACCTTCTAGAACTCTAGATATGGCCTCCCAAAGACAATGCTCAGCCACCATTGATCAAATTCGTGGGTTGATCTTAGCCATTGATTTGCGATTTGCAAGTTAATTTCAATATCTCACATGTACTCTAGGAATGAATTGTAAGATGTTTATATTGTTTTCAACTTGTATGGTTATTTGTGTGTAAAGCCATAGAAAGTGTAGAACATAGGGATTGCATTGATATTTTGTCCAAACACATTCATTAAATTAAAATGAAATTAACTACAAAAATAAATTAAAATGAAATTAACTACAAAAATAAATTAAAATGAAATTAACTAAAAAAAAATAGAAACCAAATAAAATATAAAAAATATAAAATTATAATAAAATCAAGTAATACATTTTGTCCAAACAAGTTCATTAAATTAAAATGAAATTAACTACAAAAAATAAAAACCAAATAAAATACAAAAAATATAAAATTATAATAAAATCAAGTAATGCATTCATGTGAAAAATCACCAAAAATTAAAATAAAATAAAATACAAAAAATATAAAATTATAATAAAACAAATAAAATACAAAAAATATAAAATTATAATAAAACCAATAAAATACAAAAAATATAAAATTATAATAAAACCAATAAAATACAAAAAATATAAAATTATAATAAAACCAATAAAATACAAAAAATTAAAATAAAACAAAGTAAAATAAAATTAACTAAAAAAAATACAAACCAAATAAAATACAAAAAATATAAAACTATGTAGTTAAAATAAAATTAACTACAAAAAATACAAACCAAATAAAATACAAAAAATATAAAATTATAATAAAGCCAAGTAAAATAAAATACACTAAAAAAAATACAAACCAAATAAAATACAAAAAATATAAAATTATAATAAAACCAAGTAAAATAAAATTAACTACAAAAAATACAAACCAAATAAAATACAAAAAATATAAAATTATAATAAAACTAAGTAAAATAAAATTAACTAAAAAATACAAACCAAATAAAATACAAAAAATATAAAATTATAATAAAACCAACTAATGCATTCACCTGAAAGGCCACAAAAAATGCAAAATACAAAAAATATAAAATTATAATAAAACTAAGTGAATGCATTACTTAGTTTTATTATAATTTTATATTTTTTGTAGTTAATTTTATTTTAATTTTTGGTACAAATCAAATAAAATAAAAAAAATATATAAAATTATAATAAAACTAAGTAAATTAAAATTAATTAAAAAATTATAAACCAAATAAAATACAAAAAATATAAAATTATAATAAAACCAACTAATGCATTTACGTGAAAAACCACAAAAAATGCAAAATACAAAAAATATAAAATTATAATAAAACCAAATAATGCATTCACTTGAAAAACCACAAAAAATTAAAATAAAATTAACTACAAAAAATATAAAATTATAATAAATTTAAGTAATGCATTCACTTGGTTTTATTATAATTTTATATCTTTTGTATTTGATTTTGTATTTTGCATTTTCTATGGTAAATGCAAAATACAAAAAATACAAAATTATAATAAAACCAAGTAATGCATTCACTTGAAAAACCACCAAAAATTAAAATAAAATTAACTACAAAAAATATAAAATTATAATAAAGCTAAATAATGCATTCATTTGAAAAACCACAAAAAATGCAAAATACAAAAATAAATACAAAAACTATAAAATTATATTAAAACTAAGTGAATGCATTATTTGCTTTTATAATAATTTTATATTTTTTTGTATTTTGCATTTTCTGTGGAAAGCAAGTAATGCATTCACTTGAAAAACCACCAAAAATTAAAATAAAATTAACTACAAAAAATACAAACCAAATAAAATACAAAAAATATAAAATTATAATAAAACCAAGTAAAATAAAATTAACTACAAAAAATACAAACCAAATAAAATACAAAAATTATAAAATTATAATAAAACCAAGTAAAATAAAATTAACTACAAAAAATACAAACCAAATAAAATACAAAAAATATAAAATTATAATAAAACCAATTAAAATAAAATTAACTAAAAAAATACAAACCAAATAAAATACAAAAAATATAAAATTATAATAAAATCAACTAATACATTCACATTAAAACTAATGAAAAACCACCACCAAAAATGCATTCAGTTAAAGAAAAATTCAAGTAAAATTAAAAAGAAAAATTAGGAAAATAAAAAATAAAAATAAAACCAAAAGTATTTAAAGTCAAAAGACAAAAATCAAAATAAATAACAAAAAAAAATACAAAAAATATAAAATATAAAATAAAACCAAAAGTATTTAAAGTCAAAATATAAAAAATATAAAATTATAATAAAATCAACTAATACATTCACATTAAAACTAATGAAAAACCACCACCAAAAATGCATTCGTGAAAGAAAAATGGAGATCCAAGTAAAATTAAAAAGAAAAATTAGGAAAATAAAAAATAAAAATAAAACCAAAAGTATTTAAAGTCAAAAGACAAAAAAAATAAAAAAAATATGCTTATCAAAAAATAAAAATAAAAATAAAAATAAAAATAAAGAATCAATAAAATAATAATGAACCAAAAATGCATCTAGTAGAAGAAAAATTAAATTAGGAGATCGAGGTAGAATTGAAAAAAATAATAATGAAAAATAAAAAATAAAAATAAAACCAAAAATACTTACCAATGCTCCCCAGAAAATAATGAAAAATCAAAAGACAAAAATAAAAACAAATAATCAATAACAAAAAAAAAACTTACCAACGCTCCCCACAAAAATAATAAAGAATCAATAAAATAATAATGAACAAAAAAAATGCATCCAGTGGAAGAAACATTTATCTGGGTGAACACAATTGATCCGGATGAAATAAAATGCACACAAATCAATAAGTAAAAATAAATAAATAAAATAATAAACATCAATTTCCAAATCATGACAAATCATTTTCCATGTGAACCCAAATGACACATCATCAACCCTGTCAATTGCCATGTCAACATGCCACATCATTTCCCATCTCAGCATGCCATGTCAACTGCCAAGTAAACGTGCCATATCATTTGCGATCTAAACATGCCACGACGATAATATAAAACTTCCGAGAGCCATAACTTTGTGTCCAGAACTCAGATTTAGAAATTTTTTATATCACCAGAAAGCTCTCGATAAGTAGAAGTCGATGGTGGCCTAAATTAAAAGATGATGAAATTGAGTGAAGTAAAGTTTTAATAATATTTAACCCCTTGTTTCCTCATTCCTTTCTTTTCATTCGTTGTTTGAAATAAAATAGCCAACATTAATATTTTGCTAGAAAATTAATTTGAAAATACAATATTTATACAATGTCACGTCATCAATTGCTAATGAAAATACAATATTTATAATCATTATCTGGCATCCGATGGGATTCAGAGTGAAACGTTAAGGAACCCTTTCTGGATGCAGATAAAACCCATCCGACATCCACCTCAGCCTAAAGAACTTGTTAAGGATTCACATGGATCCAGATATAAGCCTCTCACTTGACATCTAGGTAAAGTTGTATCAACGAAATTTTGCTTAATTTCGACTCTGGATTACCTTTTCTTTTGGGTATTCAACCTCTCAATTTGATTGGCTCAAATACTTATAAGATTAAGTTCATATTGTCTTTTAGGCGTGGATTTCTCTTTTCAAATTTAAACATCCTGCAAAATCTTTCTCAGAGGTTAAACTGGATTCAAACAAATAAAGGGGAAAATCACAAAACATATTCAAATGAGCCAAATAAACTCAGAAAACTCATAAAAAACTTCAACCCAAATCAAATCAAACCATATACAAAGGCAAAGAAACCATAGTTAAATATTTACAAACCGTAGATAAACATAAATTTTGGAAGGATCCCCATTATTTTATGAAGATTTCATATCATAATGGGGACTTGTTGTTTGGCTACAACACATCTTTAACATCCTTTGCTGGGATTGCACATGGGACTGTAAAATTGACAAAAAAATTATGTGTATTTTTAAAAATCAAGTGAAATACATTTAGCTAGGTAAAAGTGAACACCTTTGTTGTTAGGGTTGCACCCTAGCTTCCCTAGTGAAGGGATAGGTTGTTACTTAATCTATTGGGGTCATCTCTATTAAATAAGGGCCCTTAGTTAATGAGAGTTTGTAATCAATAAAGGTATAGTGGCCTCATTAAAGAAGGTCCACTAGTTATTTGTTGTCACCTCATTATTGAAGGCCTTGGTTAGGGTTTTGGTTAGTGTGAAATGATTTATAGTTGTAGAAGCTATGTATTGGGGTATGAAAAGTATTTGATATTGTATTGAAGCTCTTCTCAATTAAAGGTTGTCCCCTCAAAGAGGCGAGTGAACTTTGCTTTCTATTCAAAATATCCATAATGGCTTGCCTATTGTTGCTATTTTGGTACTTTGGTTCTATTTTATTTTCTTTCTGCAATTATATTTATGTCTATATTGCTTTGAGTATTTTTTTTAGCTATCAAGGAACACCACAAGTGGTATTAGAGCACTTTCCCATGCCAGAAAGCACAATTTTTAGAGATTTGTTTTAGAATAGATATGCATTTAGGCATCATAAAAGCCATAGATATATCGTTTAGCAGGTAAAACTATGTCTGGGAAACATACATGCAGGGAACACAAGTGTGGTCACTTGGTTGGATACCCTAGTACACCACTATTGGTACTTGGTGAGTGGTACCACATTAAACAAAATCTGTATATGGATTCAATATTCCACATACCCTCGGGTACATCAAAAGACTCCTAGGCACACCTGAAATCGTCGTTAAACCTATTGACTACCGTGTTGCTATAATACATCAAGAACAACACTTGAGAAGTTCACTCTCGTGTCCTAGGGAATCCAATATTACAATTAAGGGAGTCGTATATCCTCCTAAGCACCATGAAAGATTCACTCAAGTACTATTGTTGGAAACTCTCTGGTATATCAAAGAGTTAAGATGACACCCCTCGGCTCTTAGGACCCTACAAACCCTAGCCCTGGTAGCCTAGATAGTAGAGTAAGAAAATCTTTTGGAATATCACGAATTTGGGAATTTTGCCAACACATTAATACTTAGATAGGAGTAATACTCCCATCGAAGTAAAAAAAGTATGGGGCAAATGAGTACCATTTTCAGATACCTATCTCAAAAGATTCCTTGCACAATGTTGATTGCATTGGTATAGCTCTCAAGTAACCCTTTTTTGTGGACCTAATAGTACCTGTTACCCTCTCAAGGGTAGGAACCTTTGGATACCCTTACAACAGTATCATGTACTTTCTTGCATGATCTATCATTCATCTTTGGCCAATTCCGGAGACTCAATCACTTCTATTCTCCAATTGTGACCTGATGCCAGATTGAAAACAAAAGAAACCATGATGTGCTTATTCAGATGATCAAAGAACACCTTGATGGTCCAAGTCTCTCCATAGATACTCCATGTGTAATATTTGTTTAAACATGATGATATAACCCCCTGCCATGTCATGACGTTGTGGTTACCTTACAACGGTTGACTAGGATGTCATAGTATATAAAATTTTCTCACTTGTGTCATATTACCCTGGGAAACATATTTTTGGTTAGAATTTTTCCCTCTTCTAAAATGATTCATACTACTAGGTGTTTAGACTGGGTCGTGCAATCCATATCCTAACCATACTAGGCATTTTCCATCTCCCTAAGTATCACTCGTTTCCACCCACAATTAAAAAAAAAAATGCATCCCGTCATGTATGACTACAAAAAGGTCAAAAGGAAAGGTTGAAATCATGAAAGCCTAAATCAAATAAATCCACAAAGGCTAAGAGGTGAAGAGAAAAGTAAAAAATGTCAAAGAAAGCAAATAAAGTATAAACTACTTCACTATGGTCCCCCTCCTTTGAAAGCCCTAAGAGCAAAATTCCTATCTAATGCAAGAAATAACTTAGAAAAAATCAAAGAAAGAAAGGGGAGGTGTGTGCAAACCGAAGTAGTACAAGCCCCCTCTAGAAGGCTAATATAAAAAATGCCTAGCTAAAATAAAACTAGAGATAAAAAAAGCTATAAAAAAGGTGGCATGTGCATGTCTACAACTTTGAGAGTCATCACATGAACATTTCCCCTTTTCCCTTTCATCACTAATCTCGCTAATTGCCTATCCTCCACCTAACAAACTTAAGAAATATGGGTTTTCCTTAGGAGTGGGCTTATTTAAAACTACTAACAATCTTTCCCTAGGTAAAACTTAGGCAAGTGTCAAAATTAAATTAAAATGTTATGTTTACTAAGAAATTGTCACTTGGAACTATGAATTAGGGATTTTCTAAGGGGTTAGACCCATCATCCTAGGTAGAATATTACACATTGGAGTAACATTGGACCCTTTGGACACATGGAGCATCCCCTTTCATATTTGAGCACATGCATAAATTCATAACTTAAGTGGAAGGGCGAATTTCAATTTGGCATGTGATTTATTTCATCAATGAAGCAAGACGTTGGGCTTATTTGACCAATTTGACCCTCTCCTCAAAGGGGCACATCATAAAAAGAATTATTTTATTATGATTTGATCGTATCAAAGGAAAACGACTATTATTTATTGTAAAAGCACATTAAATTTTTTTATCTTGCTCAAAGTTTGTTGGAGCAAATGGTTTTCACCCATGGTTTTTTTAAATGGTTTCATGCTTCCTCTTCATATATAAAAGGGGATTATTGGAGAATAAAAAAAAATGAGTTTCTTCCCTAAAGTTGTGTTAATTTTTGTTTTGGGGATTTTCTTATTTGTTAAATGGAGAGAACTTGATGCTTGGTGCTTTAGTAGAAGGTGATGCAGATTGGGATTGTGTTGGAGAGCTAGGAGGTAAAAACTAACTCTCCACTCAATTGGTTTTGTGAATAGATTTATCTAAATTGAAGATTCTAGAAGTTTTTCTTTATTAGATTTAATTTGTTGAATACTAATTTTGCATCTGGTTGTTTGCTTTGTTGATTTGACCCTTTTAGTATAAGTTTCAGTCTCTCAAGATAGTGCTTTTCCCCAACCAATGGTGAGGGAAAACACTAGTACAAAAGTTGTTTAAGAAACCCTAGTTCCTCTTGACTCCATGGCCCAATGGAAAGCCCCTTTCCCTAAATTATTTCTAATAAAAAACCCCTTAAATTTTTTTTCGTCAATTTTATTTTATTTTTGAGCTTCAACATTTCATCTTTCATTCAGATTTTTGTATGCTAACCCATCCTTCGGTCAATATTTTGTAGGGTTGGCACCGTCAGGGATTTAGATCTGGTTTGGGTCATTTATTTTTATAAAATCTAACCCTAACATGATAAAGCTCCTCAAAATTAAGAATTCATTGCCCGAATTTAATATTTCTGTGATGTATGCCAGTGGATGCTAAAGGGTTTGAATTACTTGCTACTTATTATTTAATTTTAGACCCTAGGGTTACCTATTCTTGTGTTTACATATCAGATCAATCATAACATGGTCCTATTATTCTCTCAACGGGTCGATCACATTCCTTGGCATCACAGTTTCAAACTGTCTTCCAAATCTTTTAATCTATCACTATTTCTCAAAATCGCGTGGGCAGATTCATGGGTTAGTATTCCATTTCAAAAGTTGATGAGTTTGAATACTTCACCAGGGGGTCCTATTGATGGGACCTAAATCCCTTGTCTCAACAGTAGGAACCAAATCCGCCACCGAGGCCCAATTAGACTCTGCAGTGTTTAAAATGGAATGGTTCTCTAGATCTTGCGATCCGACCAATTTATCGATGGGCTTTGTGTTTCTTTGTGAAGGCTCTTCCTTCAGTTAGGACTATTTTCTTCTGTATTTTCTCTTGGGTGGGGCTGATATGAGAGATGCAAGCCAACATAAACCAACTTGACAATTAACGGGATTAAGTTTTAACTACTAGGGAAGAGGTTAATCTTGGGATAACCCGCTGCTCAACATGTAGACAATTACTCTATACCACAGGCCTAGTACTAATACATTAACCATGTGTAACAAGATATTGGCAAGAAAAATAATTCATCTACCATAACCATGCATTACATAATAACACAATGATTTATCTTCATCATTAAAGCAAAGAACATCAAAACATTGCACCAGATAACTTGACAACATAATTAATTGCTCTTACTCATTACTGCATCATTCATGAAACATGATAGGAAGTAGTTCTTCTCCAAGTCCAATCACATGCATCTGATGAAAATAGTTTGTCTTTGGTCCAGAAGGACTTCTCAATTCGTAGCAGTCTCAAAATAATTCTTAACAACCCAAAAGAAAGAGTTCTTACAACAACCATCGACCCTTTGCTAATTGGCTGATGTCTTTATTTATAATATAGAGTTTTAACCGAAACTAACGGATAATTGCAGTTTAAACAAAAAAAAATCGCCACTTGGCGTTATCTTCTAACAACTTCTTTAACAGTCGTCCTGAGATACTTCTTGGAAAGGATGACTACTCTCGTATTCAGTCCAGCTGACAAATAGTTTTTCACAAGTTTGAGCCCATGGAAATCTATGTTGTTCCATCAGGGCCACATACATTCTCCTGATGTCTAATGCATGCGCCCGATACTTTACTAAGATGGAGTTCAGCTGCTGTAGAATGGTTCGGGCTTTGATCAAATGTTTTGTGAATTGTCGTAGTTTCCCTTGCTTTGCATAGGCTATTTTTGCGAGTTCTTCGGTCCATAACGCATCTTGTTCGACATGTAGTTTGACCACATTGCTCAGATCAATGAAATTATCGGGTGTGCCGAACTCGGGGAGCTCTCCTTCCTTCATTACTCCGTCGATTCTGCTTCGGCGTTTCTTTCAGGTTCATCGGCGAGATCGCGGAGCGAGCCTTGTTCGGTGATTAGGGAATCATTCCTGCAAGCAGGATTGAGATAGTTTAGCAATCAAGCGATATGACATAAGGTACCAACAAACATAATGGATCGGCGTGTACCTGTGAAGCTCGTTATTTTCGATCGTTTAATACTTACGTGAACCCGGATGCTCCTTTGAATTACTTGAAATGTCTTTTATCCATGCCGCATCTCCTCTTTAGTTTAAATGAGTCACGTCATCATGCCATAATGTGGTAAATCGAGTATGGCAGATACACGCGTTGGAACCGTCATAGTGGTTGCTCGACCTTTAAGTCTGAGAAAAGACGCCAGAGTTGAGCGTGCACGTGTATGCTCCTAGAAGGTCGAGTACCATAGTAAGGAAGTCATTAAATGCCTTGAGAGCTCATATCACTAAGTGTGTCAACTATCATTCGTCAATAATGGAAGCTGGGGAGTTTAAAGAACTTGGAATGATTGTACTGCACATTCTCTGCAACTCCGTTCGACGACGCTATAAGCGTCCTGGGTTACATTCAATGAGAAACTGTGATGCGTTAAGTCTTCAAGGCATCTCGTCATGAAGCGTGAGTGTTCTTTTGGTACGCTCTGGTTTGCTGCTTTGTTTGGCTATAAATTCTGGGAATTCTATGGGGAATTCCACGCATAAGTCGAGTTTATGCCTCTGTGACACTGATCTTGTGCGTTTATTTAGGCGAGACTCGGTGTAGTGGTCCTTATCACCTGTAGGCATCCAAGCCACCACGTTGTTGCATTATGGGATCCTCTCCTAACAAGGGACGGGGTTTGCGAGGTAGTCGAAATGCCAGGTTCGAGCCCCAACGCGCCTGGGATTCCTTCTTATTGGCTCCCAGTGTCTTTGAAGCTTCGACAGGAGGTACATGCCTTTGCTCGGAGAGGGTGTCGGTGCCTCTAATGGAAGTTGGGGTGGAGAGAAGTACACCTGAAAGAGGTATGCTGGGGGCCACGCCCCCAGAGAAGAAGATGCCACAGAGAAGAGGAAGGCCCAAGAAAGACACGGGAAAAAAGGAGGGAGACCGCCCCCAAGCTGAGCTAAGTGTACATCCCACCGTTGAGGGGTCTACGATGCTTACTAACTGGTCAGGGCTTGTGGAGACTTCCAGTAAAGGAAGCGGGGGATGAAAGGGGAGGGAAAAAGGACTGGGTTCTCCCGTTAAGAGTCCCATCCAGCAGTTAGAGCAAGCACAAATTGCGATAGCTGAACTCTATCAAGAAAATAGGGAGTTGCAGAGCCAGTTGGCGGTGAAGAACCAGGGGGTATTGGCATCACAAGGTCGTGGAGGAAGCACCATTTGGCCCTAGAGACAACTTTGAGAAGCTCAAGACACAATTGTGCAGTTACGCGAGGCGCAGAGGATGGCAGCGAAAGAGGAAAAGGAAACGTTACACGGTGCGAGAAGCAGTCCGTGAGAGGGTGCGTGCGCAGAAGATGCATAATGGGCGACCCCCCCTTGCTTTGGGTTCCCTGTAGTGACACTTAACATTTCTTCTCTCTTGTCGTAAAAGTTTTGTATTCTTACTGTGACCGGGTTGGTCAGTAAAGACACCGATAATATCTACTCGTATGTAGCCCAAGTTTGGTAGGAAATTTTCTAATTACATGAAAACTTGAAGCTTCTTGAATGCATCATGTTCCCTTTTGGATGTAAATTAATTGCATTCTTTTATTTTCATTTTTCGTAGATTATGTGATTTTATAATTGTTATTTTTGCAAATGTGAAATTGTTGATATGTTTTCTCTAAAGCTTCTGATATTGATTGAAGTTGATGTGGTTTATTAACCGAGGATTACTTAAAATATTTGAACATAAAATTTATCATTTGGATGGTGGGTAAGGATTGCACTTAAGGGCTCTACTTATGTCGAAAGCACTAAAGGAAAAAGATATTGCGACTACCTATGCCTGAGTGGCGTCAGGGATCGGTAATTTTAATAGTGAAATGTTAATGTGTATTTTAATTTGTAATTCTCCGACGTTGAAATCGTGTCGGGTGTCGGCAATCGACGATACCGCTCTTCTCTTTGCGCAACACTTACCTTTTCGTTTTCCTACCGAAGCCGAATGGATCGGTCTTCGGTGATACCTCTGTTAAAGTTCAATCATAAAAAAGAAAAACATTCATCTGCTGACGCCAATGAAGACCTGTGTTTGGCTATGTTAAACCTCTCAAACAATTTTCATCACCTTTAACGTTTACCGATGCCGAACTCCTAAACGCGTCGGGGAAATCTTTAGTGTGACGATTCCTTAAGTAGCTTGTTAAGGGTCCTTTAATGATTAAGATGATTATTTGTTGTATGTTCAGGCACACTTTAGAAAACTCAAACATGAAACATAAGAAATAAGCGTAAATATCATTTTCATATTGAAGGAAAAACAGACAGTGCAAAGGATCAAGTGGTACCCAAAAGTTAAAAATGAACATAGAATGATAGGGCATGTTGAGTGCTCAATAGGTCCCCAAATCCGGTTCAAGGCATTTTTCGAGTCAATTAAAGGTTTCACATGTTGATAAAGGAGGATCGATATTTGAGATCAAACCAACTGTCATGTGTTGCCAAATCCACACTTTTCCATAGCATACCTGTGTTTCCTTTTTATTACTGGTAAAAAGTTGCAAGGGATTGATCCACTATTTGATCGCAATTACAATGAGTGTATACTGTCTCCTTGCCACATCTGTCAACTACTTAACCAATTCTAGGTTATCACTGCTTGTTGCTTATTAATTTCTGGGGGTCGATCTCAAAAAGAGATATTATAACCAGGGTTTGGATTGGTTACCTATCAACTGCAAAAATTATGAAGTTTGAGTTTATGTTTGGACCGTCTGTAGACCCAAATTCCTTTTTCTCTTTTATGGGTAGATTAATCTTGGTTTACTCTTTTTCAAACTTTCTTAGACGAACTCCTTTATTTTGCATATCGTCGATTGCTAGTCATTTTCTAAGTGAGGTTATTGCATACAAAAGGGCATCAAACTTTGATGGTCGTTAGTTTATATTACATGGTGAACCTGATTAATAAATGAATAGTAATTTAAATGCTTCACTTAAGTGATAGACCTGGTGAGTGGCATTATTTATTTTTTATATATGTTTGTGACCAAAATTTTAAATCTATGGTTTGTTCACATTTATCCTAGATAAGTTTGATAGTTCAATTGATGATAAAGCATGGTTGTATGGATTTCACCTTGGTTTCAATGCATTGACCTTTACTTAGCAAGTTGTGCATTGGATATTCACATTATGAGCTATTGGTTATTTAACTTGTTCATTGAAATGCTATTTTAAAGGTAGAATGAATTAAATGTTGAGACAATGCATGAAAACAGGTACACTTTGCATTTGTATTATGATGACAAATGTCCTTAACCACATTACTTTACAATTGGGCAACTACTTGGCATTTCATGGGATATTGGTGTATAATGATAATCAAGTTATGGACCAAGAATGTTTATACTTTACAAACTTTCATTTGATGTTTATGGTATCGTCATTGATTATTCTAAATGGTATATGGATGTAAATGTTTTTTCCAAATTTGAACACTAAATGCAAGTTATGATAAATATCGTGATGATGAACATTTCATTGGGCAAGACTCTTAGTGATTTTTTAGGCTAGAGACGTTCAACAATGTCTATAAAGATCAACATGGAGCTGTTGTTAAGCATATGAAATTGTGGCTTGGGAGTAATACACAGAGGGATACATGAGATTTTAGGAGGTTTGATCTTTTGTCTTGTTGTGTTGGATGTCCTTGTAGCCCTTGTTGGTACTCATTCAAGTAGTATTGCATTAGACAACATTTGAACCCAGATATTACTTCCACATACCATTGAGTATATCAGAAGTCTCATAGGCATCATGAAACCAACCATTCGACCGCCATACTATTACAGTGCAACGGAAACAAAATTCATAAATATTGCTCTCTCGTACCGTAGGTGTTCAAGACTACAAGTATATTTGAAGGTTGTAGCACAAGACACAACTTTTGATTGGAAGCCACTTTTTCTTTCCTTGTCTTGCCCATAATTGGTTTTACAAACACTTGCATGATCATATAAAGAAACAACACTTAACGAACAAATCTTTGACGCACATAAAATAAACCAAATATAATAAATGCTCATAAACACTTTACCATTTGACATTTGGGTTGTTGATGAATGAATGATAAACTATGAATGACATGCGATGCAATACAAACATTCCAAGCATCATCTGATTTTGTCTTCTCTTATTTCATTGAATCAATCCTCTAGAGAAGTTAAATCCGAGTCAATGCTAGCCCTTGTCCTCACCCTTCCTTATTTACAATGATAGGACTTAGTTTGACCATACAATATTCCCCTCTTATGTTAGTAACCCTAGCCTAGAAGTGTAGAGGCAAGGATGCTGAGGTGATAGTGGGCAAACTGCCTCTCCGTGTCCTTAGGTTTTCCCCTTGGAGAGGTTGGGACTTTTTCTCTAGGAAGAATTCGAGAGATAACATTTTTGGCACTGTTGCCAGGGATAAAGTCCATTTCCTAGGTATACAAAGTTTGGCTTCAATGATTTTGGTGACTAGGATTTGAAGAATGGTTAACTAAACTCCCCTGATGAGTCCAATGAAGGGAAGAAGACCAATTCCCTTATAGAACTTAGATCGTAGGTGCTGGTAGGGTGAAGCAAGTATTTGGTTGGCATTCTTTTGATTATTCACCCCAGTGACTCCACTTTGATTGAAGTTGTTTGAAATGGCTCCATGGGAATTTCATGAACAATTTGATACTATTGATGTTAGAGGAGTTCCTAGGTACCCCAACCATTACTCTCCAGATTGGTTCGATGACCTTCCTAGGTATGATGGTGATCCTTCATTATCTATTCCTCACATTGAGAATTTCCTAAGATACATGTCCAAGATTAATGTTACACATGAGGATGTAATGATGAGACTTTTCGTGTCTTGTTTTGAGAAGGAACAACATGATTGGGTCAAACATTGGGGGGGGGGGGGGGGGGGGGTCCAAAAGTTATAACTTCCATGGATATTTTCTTTGAACTTTTCTTGAAACATTGGGGTCCTCCTTGTCAAGATTATAAAAGTACTTTAAACAACTATCTAGGAAACAAGGAGGATGAGGTTCCTAAGACCATGGAAGTTGAGGAAACATTAACTTTTCCTATTTGTGAATATTTAGAATATGAAGAGTGTCAGTGTTTCATGGAAATCTGCACAGGAGATCTAGCTAAAGCAAGTACAAACAAAGCTTATCAAGAAAAGAAGAGAGATTTAATATGGAAGAATGAGAAAATATATTCACACTACTCGAATGAGCTGATGATTGATACGTAGATCATGATCAATATGATACAATGAATGAGTGGAATACACTCATATATAGGGAAAATCATTCCATAATTAAGAAAAGAAATCAAGCAGTTAGCTTTCCTTAGGAATGCATGCATGCATAATAGTGATGGTAATAATAGAAAGTCTAAAAATAGAACTAGTCAGTTAACTCCCAATGAACTAGTGTTACTCCCACTGAACTAGTGTGTCAAAAATAGAAATTTCTCCAACAACCCCCTTGAACATCACTATGGAGTAAAAATGAGTCTCGACTACTAGGCCATTTTAGGTACTCATGTATAATGCAACTAATGAACACTGAATAAAAGTGAGGAAAGAGGGAAAACCACGTGGGAACAACCCCCCCTCAAAAGATAATGTATCAAAAGAAGAAAATAACAGCTGCTAGACAACCATGTTCTTCACTGCAAGACGATTCCACAAAGTCTGAAATTTCTGCTCATTGAAAGTCTTCGTGAAGATGTAGAAATATTTATGGATCTGATGAAGTCCTTTGGCAAGCTGTTGGGCCTTGTACTTCTTAATCCTATGGACCCATCTGCACCTGAAAATATTCCTTTCTGGTGGATGTGGAACCAGATTCCAACTTTGTTTTTGTAGGAGTGAGTCATACTCCTTCTGCATGGCTGCTTTCCATAATGGATTTCCCACAACCCTATTGTAGTTCTGTGGATCAGTAGATTGAACCATATAGCAATGCATGGGCATTACAGGTTCTGAAGCTGAAAATACATGAGAAGGCTCCTCATGCTGAGATCGAGTCCTCCTCGAATCCAATGGATTCCCTGCAAGGTTGCCTACTGCCTGAAGTGTGATATGTGCCTTCTTGGGCATCTCCTGAAGCTTCGACGTTGGCTTCTTATCTAGATGTACTACCTGCTTATTTCCATGTACAGAATCTGAGTGTATGGAATCATCTTTGATCTCCGAAACTGATGGAAGAACAAGAGTATATGCATGTTGCATCGGAGGTGCATGCAAAGTACTCTCCTTATGTGTAAGTAGAATAGAGGAGTCATCGTCAGAGAACTTAGTGAATTTATACAACCTTGACTTGTGATCCACCTCACCAATTACAATGATGGAATTGTCATGCATGTCAATTACTGAAACTGAATATGATGTAAATTCAACCTTTTTACCTTTCTGAACGACTTGATAAACTGAGAGTAGATTCATAGAAAGCTTTGGAACATGTAAAACATTCTCAAAACTGCCATTGTGGAGTTCCACTCTCCCTTCTCCTGCTACTGCTACTAGAGTATCATCCCCCATGAGAATAGGGGGTATTGAGCATGGACTCAATGAAGAGAAAACTTCCTCTTTTGCTGCCATATGATGGGATGCACCAGAATCTATAATCCATGAATCAGATGAGGAATTAATTGCAACCAGAGCATGATGATTACCTTTCTTAGGAGCAGGATCTTCTTCCTTTCGCTTCTTGACTCCCTCTAGAATGAAGTTTCCAAGGTTGTTCTGCTGAAGTGCCTGTTCCATAAGATCGATTTGTTTCTTCATGCATGTGGATTCTTCATGATTAGGCTTATTGCAGTAAGTCCACTGCTTTCCTTTCTTCTTCTTCTTGGAATCTGAAGAGTCTCTGGAACCTGAAGAATCGTTGAAGGGTTTGGAATATCCCTCCTTCCCGTTCTGTTTGGATGACCCTTTTCCATCATGCATGATGAGTGCATGTGCTTTAGGTTCTTTCATGAGGACCATCTGTATGAGTTTTGTCTGCTCTTGTGTAAGAGACTCAATGAACTGAGCCAACGTAGGCATTTTCCAATTTGTTCCAAATAGACATCTGCCAAAATGGAAATTGAAGACATATACAGTGTATTCTGGTCCTAGCTTGGCCAAGATTGTTAGAATAAGTTGTTTCTCTTGTGTAGACTTATCAATACCACATTCACCCAATTTTAATAGCAAAGATTTAAATTTAGTAAAAAAATCTTGTATATTGTCAAAACTTTTAGGGTCTAAGGTATTCAACTCTACCTCAAGCATATGACCTCACATCTCATCCTGCTTTCCAAAGAGTCCTTCCAAGGTGGTCCAGATCTCATTTGGAGTCTTGCATGCGGCAACATGAAACCACAAATCAATGGAGATTAACTCAAGAAGTAGTCTTGTGGCCTTATCCTTACAGTTTGCCCATCTCATCTTCTCAATCGCTGATGTAGGTTCTGTTTCTGTTGCCATTGTCAAATTATACAATCCTTTCCTTTTGAGTTGGAATTCTGCCTTGGGCTTCCAATCAAAATAATTGTATGGTGTTAGGATTACCACCAAGTTTGGCTGTATCATAGTTGTCATATTCGTCTCTCCCACTAATTCCAAGAACCCCTAAAAATTTACTCTCAATCTGCAAGTGAAAAATTAAGAAATTAAAAATTCATATCAGTTTCAGGAGATGATCTTGCGACTTACTTTCTGAGAAAACGGTGAGGAATCTTGCCAAACGGTTGAAAACCCACTTCCAAAATGGACCGATTTACTTTCAATGCAAATCGGTTCCTCCAAAATGTAATATTTTGGGAGCAATGAATGTGGAAAGGTACGACCACAGATTCGTATCAGTTTCAGGAGGCTATCTTACGGATCACTTTCTAAGAAAACGGTAAAGAATATCGCCAAACGGTTGAAAACCCACTTCTAAAATGGGCCGATTTACGTTCATGACAGGCCGTTTCCTGAAAAACGTAATATTTTGGGAGTAATAATTGCTGAAAAATACAACCACAGATTTAGCTCGTCGAAACCCTGATTTTCCTTATTCTTTGTCTTGTCTGGCTTGCTCGAAGCAGCATAGCTCTGATACCATGTCATTGTTTCATGGAAACCTGCACAGGAGATCTAGCTAAAGCAAGTACAAACAAAGCTTATGAAGAAAAGAAGAGAGATTCAATATGGAAGAATGAGAAAATATATTCACACTACTCCAATGAGTTGATGATTGATACATAGATCATGATCAATATGATACAATGAATGAGTGGAATACACTCATATATAGGGAAAAACATTCCATAATTAAGAAAAGCAATAAAGCAGTTAGCTTTCCTTAGGAATGCATGCATACATAATAGTGATGGTAAAAATAGAAAGTCTAAAAATAGAACTAGTCAGTTAACTCCCAATGAACTAATGTTACTCCCATTGAACTAGTGTGTCAAAAATAGAAATTTCTCCAACAAAGAGAACATATGTGAATTACCACTCATGATAGTCTATCCACACTAGAAGAAAGGATAGGGTGCTTAGATGAATTGATTGAACTCTTTCATGAAGGGAAAAGGGTGATAGGTATTCTATTTAGTAATTTTCAAACAAATCCTTCATATGAGTTTGGGGCTGAAATAAACCTTAGGATTGAAGATAACAATGCCCTCTTGGAGTTAATCAATAAACACAAATATTTGACCTTTGAGGAGAATGTTTCCATGTTAGTTGAAGATCAACTTCATGATACAAAATCCTCTCTTGGCCAACCACTCATTGAACACATTGAAAAGTTACCTCATGAGGATACCCAAGGGTATGAAGAACACATGGGTGTAGAGGAAGTTCAATATGAATCCATTCGGGAAGACAAATTGAAGGGAATTGAATATGAAGTTATGGATGATGATAACAACCAAATCTTTACTTCCCCTCTTTGTGAAGACGATAACCTAGTAACTTGTACTTTTTCCCTAGAATTTGAGACCCATTGATGAATCTTTTGACAATTTAGGAAGGAAGGAATTTGTAGAAGAGTCCTTAGAACAACCTCATGAAGAAGATGTGGATATAAACTTAGAGTATGAAAATGACAATTTTTTTTTCTTTTCCACACGAAGTTAAGGATATGCTCAATGATACCCCTTGTCAAGATATTGAGCTTGTTGATTCATCATTTGATTATGCTAAAGAGGTAAAACTTGAAAACCAATGGATTCTCCCTCATTCCACGATGAAAATAAAAGCCTTAAAGTTTTGTTTTACAGTAAAAGACCTGAGTGGGATATGAGATTTGTCTACTTTCAAGGAGATCCTATCTATGATATAGATTGTGAGGGTGATGAATCCCAACTTTACGCAGAGCCTCACTTAGAAATATTTCTTGAAGAAGGTGACTCTAAGAGGGTTGATTTTGAAGAAAGATCCATACTTAATCCCTCACGCTCTGATGACTCTATCCACCTTGGAAGACTTAAGTGGGATTCAAGATGTTTTCGCAAAGATCTAGTTTATGACATTGAATGTGGGGGTGAAGACTTGATTAATAACTTGGATATGACATGGAAGTGAACTTAGAAAATCATGATGAAAGATTAACTAGTCCAAGTCTTGAGGAGTTTGAAGTAACTTGACCCTATCTTTGTGAAAGGTTTGAGTATGGTAGGGGTTTGTTGGATATTGATAGATTGACATTGATCTATGCCACTTTGAAGAAGGGGATTATGTGTTCCTTCATCTCCAATCCTATAAGCAAAGATCACTTAAACATAAGAACCACCAGTAGTTAACACCTAATTTTTATGGACCCAATACCATGGTAAAAATTATTGGCCATGTTTCTTACAAGTTGGTTGTTCTTGCTCATTGTAAGATCCACCTAGCATTTCACGTGTCATGCTTGAAGAAAGTGATCAAGTCTAATTGTGGAGTTTAAACCATTCTCCTAGAATTGGATGATGATGGTTCCATTTGGTTGCAGTAAGAGGCGGTTTTAGACAAAATAGAGCATCATCTATGCTAGCACGCTATCTAGGAAGTCTTGATCCAATGGAAGGATACTCGGCCTAAAGGTGCCATGTGGGAACCCACCACTATTCTACAACAATTTCTTTATCTCTAGCCTTAAGGAGAACATTTCTTTATAAGGGGGAGGCCATGTCAAGGTCTCACTCTAAATCCCCTAGTTAAGGGACAGGTTGTTACATAACATATTGTGGTCATCTCTATTAAATAAGGCCCGCTAGTTAGTTTGAGTGTGTAATTAATAAATGTAAAACAACCTCATTAAAGAAGGTCCAATAGTTAGTTGTTGTAGCCTCATTAACGAAGGCCCATTAGGTGATTAGGGTTTTGTTGTGTTAGAAAGTATTTATAATAATAGAGTCCATATAATGAGGTATGAAAAGTATTTGATATTGTATTGGAGCTCTTCTCAACTGGAGGTTTCCCCCTTGAAGAGGCAAGTGAACATTGATTTCTATCCAGAATATCCATACATGTTTGTCTATTGTCATTGTTTCAATAATTTAGTTTTGTCTTGTTTTCTTTCCACAATTATATTTTTGTTTATATTTCTCCGAGTATTTTGTTTTAGCTATCAAGGAACACCACATTTGTTCCATGTAAAGTTTCTATTTTGGAGGTGCCCTTGAAATTTATGCAAGGCTCTTTTATAAAACAAGACACACAAAATAATTGATGGCATTAATTGGGATCAACTTTGAACTATATAAATTAATTCTAATTTTGTTGTTCATATCATCTCAATACATAATTACAAGACAAAGTAATGAGGCTACTAACATAAAACATGACTAACATACAACCTATTTTCTTCCTGCACAACTTCTTAATGTTCAAGTAAGATTGAAGAGGATGGTCAACTAAGTGTCTTCAAGAACTATGCACCAAAATCACACACCACTTAAACAATTTGTTTTTGTGAATTATTATTGCTTCTTTTTGAGAGACTTGTACTTGATGAGATTGCTTTCCTTGTAATTCTTTCTTTTTATGATCCAATTACCTTTGAGCTTTATAGTATCTCTCTATATTTTATCTTGAACTTATCTTTCATATCTTGCACCTTGCTATCATAAATCCCTATACCGTGATTCAATTAGAAGCCCCTCTAGTTGTTGTTGATTGCAGCTTCATGAGACATCCTCCAGATCGTTCTCCTCTGGATTAAGTTGAGACATCTGTGTGAGGAAGCCCAAGTGTTGGGTGTACCCATGTGATGGGTGTGCGTCAGACTTTGGACTGAGTTGTTATGACGTCTGGTCTCTTGTCTACTCCTATGGACTGAGTTGAGATGACTTGAGATGGTCTCCTGCCTTGTACTCCTATGGACTGAGTTGAGTCGACTTGAGATGGTCTCTTGCCAAGTACTCCTGTAGACTCAGTTGAGTCGGCTTGATGTGGTACTCCAGATGATACTCTCATGGACTCAGTTGAGTGATCTGTTGAGTAGGAAGTCCCTATGGCTGAGCACAAGTGGACGTGCCCCTAGTGGCTGAGAACAAGTGGACGTGTCCCTAGTGGCTGAGCACTAGTGGACATGTGAGATCCTTGCTATATTGTCTGAGAGTAAGATTTACTTGTAACCCTAATTTGCGATGTAAAGGGTACAAGTTGACCCCACCACATGTGAAATATAATTAATATTTGTGTAATGATTAATTATATTATTGAGTTATTGAGGTCATCCCTATTGTGCCAATAGACATACCTTTTGTTGTGTCAAGTCTTGTATAAATAGAGGTGAATCCCCATTGAGGATAACACACTCTCACTTGTCATTTGGAAATTTTAGCAAATGAATGTATGACTGAAGTGCACACCTCTCTTGGGTGCTATTTTCTAGGTTTTGGTAACCACCCTCTTGTTTTCTAGGTCTATGGTGTTGGGGGATCTTCTCTTGAGAATATAGCAAAGGATTTCTTGGTTTTTCCATTGTTTGAGAAGGGTTTTCCCATGATACTTCTTGTGTTCTTGTGCAAGGTTATTCTTGTGATCTTGGTTATTGCAACACTTGTGTATGGTGTTGTTGCATTTGTTTATGGTTCAAGTACATGCTAAATGAAATAAACCTCATGCTTGAGCCAATCATCTTAAAATACAACATGGTATTAGAGCAGAGTTCCTGAAGAACCATTGCACAATTTTTATAGCAAGCCGTCACTTTATACTTTATACTTGAGCGTTGGGGATAATTATTGATTATATTTGTACGACCTCCTTCAGCGCACCTCCAGAGACTCTCATATTGCAAATCAAAGAAATTTTAATTTTTGGCCCTAGGGTTTCTAGGGTTTCCGTAGAAATTCTAGTTTTACGGTTTCTACAGCTCATTGAAGGATTTTTCAAGCTTACCAATGCCCTTTTGACCTTCAAGACTTATTGTTGGTAGTCATAATTCCAACGAAACCTAAGGTTTCTAGCCTATCCTAGCCATTAGGTTTCCTAGCCTAAGCCGTTAGGGTTTGTCGAAGAATCTGCAAACCACGAGGAACAAAACTTTGGTTGAAGATAGGCTTGATTGATCAAGAAACTTCAGTTCCTATAATTCAAGACTACATATTACCCTAGAAGAGGATGACCTATTGAGTGTGATACAAAATACTCTACTAGAAACAACTACCGATGAAGAGAAGGAAGAATGGAAGGAAGATGACGTCAAGGCAAGGAAGATAATCATCTATTCAGTAAGAGATCATCTCCTACCTCGTATTGCTAACTTGAAGACAAAATTATGAGATGTATGATGCATTGAAGAATATGTTTGAGAGTACCAACACCCTCATATCTCTTACATTGAAGAGCCAGCTTCAACATATCAAGATGAAAAAAGATGACACCGTTTCTACCTTCTTCATGAAGATTTCAGAGATCATAGATCAGTTGGGTGCCATTGGATAAACCATATCTGACATAGAGCTTGTCTTGACTACTCTCAATGCTATTCCAAGACATTGGGAACCATTTCTTCAAAGTATCAATGGTAGAGCAAATTTACCGAGATTTGATCATCTATGGATAGACTGCACCCAGGAGGAAACCAAACTTATAGTTAGAGGAGTGCAAGACTCCCCTCATGATGAAAATCGTGCTCTTGATTTTCATACATGTAGTGTACCCTTCACTACCCAGGTTTACCCAACCTCTCAATCATCATTCATTACATGAATGTAAAAGGAACAAATGCATTTAACCAAAATTAAACACACTTAACAACTCAGAGTAAAATATATGGGTACTGCTATAATTAATCATTCCATAGCATTGTCATAAATTCATTTACACAGCGGAAAACATGTTACATAAACAGAGCAGTCATGTTCAAATGTGTTAAAACATAATTCAGATATACTTATCTGAATATCTGCTGTAGAAATCACCAACCAAGTGCAGGCCTTGCACGAACCTCCCAGCCTTAGACCACACTGTTCATCAGCTCAACAGTAGGTCACCCCCGAGCTAGGACCGAGCTCCACCCCAAGGCAAGGAATCTAAACTCAGGCTGAGGTTACAGGGAAGACAATTACATACACATTCAACAG
>ML778067.1:574138-601766 GCA_009831015.1 Picea engelmannii
TTACGTCTTCCAGAGATAACCAGGGTATTCTGAAGAGGTCGTGCGTTTTCCACGCAAAACATAGACTTAACAGTCTCGGCGATGAATTAGGATATCCGGTAGAGGTCGTACCGGCTCCACGCACAGGGGTTCGGTTCAGAATGTAGACCAGAGCCCCCCCACTGTTTATCTTAAGGCTTATATTTGCATGCACCAGGGTTGACACTTGTCACCCTGGAAACTGCAAGTGTTCCCTCCGTACGCCCTTCTCCCACCACTTGGGAAATCACGGGCCCTTCCAAAGAACTTAGGTTAAAATAATGTGCACATAGATTCTTAGGAACAATAATAAAATATTATTCCAGGCCTAAGCCCCCTAGGCTTAGCCCCTAGGCTCCTTACTCAGCCCTTTTCCCACCTTTCAGCTCCTAGTTCCTTGCCCACTCTGTGGACGCTCANTCCCCCATCACTCTTTCATCGTGGTCGGTCTGCACTGGCGGTATGTACATTTTATTAATTGACCTGCATACATACAAGTATATCACAGGCTCCTGGCCTTCAACACTTAGGCTCTCCTGGCCTAACAAAACTCATAAGCCTACAGCTTATTCAAAACTTGGCTCACCAGCCTATAGAACATATTTACAATTCTTTTGCATATAACATTATCTGTAACGGGGCTCGGCTTTGGGGACACTACAATACAAAGAAAGGAAACAGAAGAAATAGAAGAAGTTTCAACAAAGCAATCAAAGACAAGAAGACTTCATCAACTTCAGGTCATGAACACAAAAAAGACAATTCAAAGATTCAATGTTTTAAATGTGACAAGTATGGACACATTGCGAGGAATTGTCCTACTAGGAAGAAAGGAAGACAACTTGCCTCCATTGCTGATGTTGATCTAGAGCCACATCAAAGATATGAAGACATAAAATATGTAGCCTTCTTCTTCATATCAACACTCTCAGGTACGATTCCTACTGATAGTGATATTTGGATAATTGACAGTGGTGATTCCGGACACATGCCTGGATATAGAGATCATCTGATAGACCTTTTTGAGAAAGATTCTAGTCTACATGTTGTACTTGGAGACAATTCCAGATATAATGTGAAAGGAGTTGGAACTTCTACATTCCAACTAGATTCTGACACACCCCTTTAGTTGAGTGAGGTACTATATGTACTTGGGATGAAAACGAACCTTGTATCTGTTTCTTCCTTAGAGGATAAAGGATACAAGGTTACCTTCTCTGAAGGAAAATTTCTTGCATGGCACAAGAACTCACATATGAATTCTTCCTGAGTGATTGGTGTTCTAGAAAACAACTTGTACAGATTGACTATACGACCAGTTCATGCTCTGTTGCATGATACTATCAGCTTGAGCGATCTATGGAATAAGAGAGTTTCTCATATCCATTATAGAGCCCTTCCTTCTTTGGGGAATATGGTAACAAAACTTCCATAGATACATGTTCAACATGATGGTGTTTGCAGAGGTTGTGATCTTGGCAAGAATGTTAAGGGGTCCTTCTTGAGCAATGAAAACAGATCCAAGGGGATCTTGGAATTGATACATTTATATGTGTGTGGACCCATGACTGTTGCTTCCTTGAACGGATATTTGTACTATGTGCTCTTCATCGATGATCACTCTCAGAATACGTGGATTTATTTATTGAAGACCAAGTATGAAGTCCTTGCGAGATTTCAATAATTTAAAGCTCAGGTTGATAACCTGACCGAGAGGAGGATCGAGGTGCTAAGAACATATAATGGAGGAGAGTACACCTCCATGGATTTCAATGATTTTTGTATTGAGGCAGGGATCAAGAGGGAGTACACCGTTCCTTATAACCCTCGGAAAAATGGGGTTGCACAGAGGAAGAACATAACCATCATTGAGGAAACCAAAGAAATGATACATGATCATAATCTACCTATGATTCCGTGGGCAGAAGCATCCATAACAACAATGTATGTTCAGAACATGAGTCCTCACCATATTTTGAAGAACATGACTCTTGAAGAAGCTTTCACTAGAGTGAATCCTGATGTTGGACACTTCAGGATATTTGGGTGTCTGGTATACTTCCATGTACCCAAGGAAAAGAGAACCAAGCTAGACCCTTCAGGTAGAAAGGGAACATTTTTGGGGTACACTGAATCTTCGAAGGAATAACAGATCTACATCCCTAGTTAGAGATAGATTGAGGTGAGAAGAGATGTCATCTTTGAGGAAGAAATAACCTTTCGAAGATCTAAAGAATCTCATATGGAGATTGACAGTGAGACAATACCTTCTCCCCCTTCAACAGTTTAGAGGGAGACAGTCATTGATCCAGTCGATCCAGTTGATCCTGTAGCTCCAGTTGATGTTCCTAGAGACATTGCAGTATGCCATAAATGGATTTCCTGGGATCAACAAACTCTGTAAGAGGCAGAGGGACATGCAAATCCTCAAGGTACATTCCAAGAGAGAAAGAGACCACAAATATTTTCGAGCTATGTTTCAGCCATGAGCCACATCATTGATACTGAGCCTTCTTGTCATGGAGAAGCAACAAGTCAACAGGTTTAGCAAGATGCCATGACAAAAGAGTATCAGTCCATCATGAAGAATGATGTGTGGGATATTGTTCTGAGACCAGAAAGGAAGTCTGTGGTGACTTCCAAGTGGATCTATAAGATCAAGCATGTAACTAATGGAAGTGTTGAGAAGTACAAAGTGAGATTTGTGGCTAGAGGATTCTCTTAGGAGGAGGAAATTGATTATGAGGAGACATTTTATCCTATAGCCCGATACACTTCCATCCGTACGATCATTTATCTAGCTGCATCCATGGGTTGGAGACTACATTATATGGATTTAAAGACACCATTCTCAATGGTGAGATTGAGGAAAAAGTTTACATCGAGTAGCCAGATGGATTCGTGATACATGAGTAGAAGTCTCATGTGTGCATATTGAAGAAAGCCCTGTATGGACTAAAGAAGGAACCTTGTGCTTGGTACAAGAAGATGGATGGATTCCTGATGACTTTGGGCTTCAACAAGAGTGTTTTGGATCCAAACCTATACTATCATATTGTTGGTGGCGAGTGCCTGATCTTGGTCTGGTATGTTGATGATTTATTCCTCACCGGTTTAGAAAGTCTTATTATTGAATGAAAGTGTGCATTGACTTTTGAATTTGAGATGAAGGACTTGGGTATGATGCACTACTTCTTGGGACTAGAAGTATGGCAAAGGACTGATGAGATTTTCTTGAGCTAAGGAAAATATACAGTGGAGATATTGAAGAAATTCAGTATGATGGACTGCAAATCCATGCCTACACCGATGGTGATGGATTTGAAGAAAATGAATGAGGCTTATATTAATTTAGGCGAGATTGATCCACATATTTACTGACAACTGATTGGATCATTGATGTATCTGGTTAACACCAGAACCGATATATGTTATGCAGTGAACGCACACAGTCAGTTTATGAGTCAGCCGAGATAGACTCACTTGATAGCAGTGAAGCATGTATTGAGATATCTATGAGGCATAGTTGTATATGGATTGAGATATGCCTCCAGTGTAGACATGAGATTGCAGGGATATGCCGATGTAGATTGGGCAGGGAGTGCAGTGGACCGGAAGAGCACATGCGGTTGTTGTTTTACTTTGGGATCTGCCATGGTTTCCTGGTGTAGTAGGAAAGAGAGATTTGTGGCTTTGAGTACCGCAAAAGTATAGTACATAGCGTTATGTGTGGCAGTTCATAAAGAAGTGTGTCTTCTCAAGCTCCTTGCATATTTATTTGGTCATGAGATGGATTCCACTTTTATCCATTGCGATAACCAGAGCTGTGTGAAGCTATAAGAGAATCCCATGTTTCACGATAAATCGAAACACATTGAGAACAAATACCATTATATCAGAGATATGGTGCAGAGGAAAGAAGTACACATGCAATACCTTTCTACACATGAGCACGTTGCAAATGTCTTCACCAGATCGCTTGCCAGGATGAATTTCAATTACTTCCGTGAGAGACTTGGCCTAGTGGATAATTCCTCCCTAGGTGAGAGGGAGTGTTGTTGATTGTAGCTTCATGAGACATCCTGTAGATCGTTCTCCTCTGGAATGAGTTGAGACATCTATGCGAGGAAGCCCAAGTGTTGGGTGTGCGTTAGACTCTGGATTGAGTTGTTATGACGTGTGGTCTCTTGTCTACTCCTCTGGACTAAGCTAAGATGACTTGAGATGGTATCCTACCTTGTACTCCTGTGGAATAAGTTGAATCGGCTTGATATCGTCTCATGCCTTGTACTCCTGTGGACTCAGTTGATTCGGCTTGAGATGGTACTCCAGATGATACTCCTGTGGACTCAGTTGAGTGATCTGTTAAGTAGGACGTCCCTGTGGCTGAGCACAGGTGGATGTGTCCCTAGTGGCTGAGCACTAGTGGACATGTGAGATCCTTGCTATATTGTATGAGAGTAAGATTTACTTGTAACCCTAATTTGTGATGTAAAGGGTACAAGTCGGCCCCACCATATGTGAAAGATAATTAATATTTGTGTAATGATTAATTATATTATTGAGTTATTGAGGTCGACCCTATTGTGCCAAGAGACACACTTTTTGCTGTGTCAAGTCTTGTATAAATAGAGGTGAATCCCCATTTATGATAACACACCTT
The DNA here is from genome assembly GCA_009831015.1 of Picea engelmannii. Taxonomy (NCBI): domain Eukaryota; kingdom Viridiplantae; phylum Streptophyta; class Pinopsida; order Pinales; family Pinaceae; genus Picea; species Picea engelmannii. Next base: position 578,820 of record ML778067.1, read on the forward strand.
TTCCCTTTCCACTAACATAAATTCCTTGTGGATGTTCCTCAATTATCAACCCTTCATAGATTGTGTTTGGTTGAATTTTCTTTGGTAGCAAACCAATGAATCACATGTCACATGGGAGTGACCTTCCCTCTCCATTTTCTAGTGAGCCTCTACCAACCAATTCTAAATTTAAATCCTCCATGGGTGTAGGTAGGGGGAATTAGTTCATTTGTATCCAAGATAGGCCTAAGAAGTGTGATTGGCATCATTAGTTGCATGGGTGGCTAAGGGATGTCAAGCTACATCGTGATGAGAGTTACATATTAGCCATTTATAATGATGACCATATTGACCATTTTTGACATCAATGCCAACACCATAACACCATGTCCAACAGTTAATTATTAGATGCACTTTCTAAGGGAGGAGGGGGTGGTAGGCTAGTCTCACTGTTGGGTCATAATCCATTCCATGAAAAATAAGCATAACCCTTTTCCTTTGTGTCTCCAATTAATTCCTACCCTCGTAAAACTTGTATCGTGATTTCACTACATCTACACCTCCAAAAGGTCATATGTTCCTTTCATTCAATGCATCATTGTCTTATCACTATTTATTTGTCACCCACTCATTCTCAATTATGGAGAGAGTGAACGGGAGAAAAAGAAATAGTCGCAAGACAATGATGGATTCCTTGAAATGGACATATGAACTTTGGAGGTGTGGAGGTAGTGAAAGCATGGTACAAAGTTTGGTGAAATCATGGTACAAAGTTCTGGATCCAACTCCAAATGACATATTTTGAGGAGGTACCAATTTTTAAATTTACTTATGGTTTTCTAGTAATTTTTCAACATGAAGTATCTCTGTTTGAGAGAAAAACTTTAGATCAAGCCTTCCTCTATTATCTTTCCATATAAACAAAAATTAATATATGCCACCGTCCTCTTTTTTCTCACCCTCCACCTTCACATCTGTTGGGTTTTTTTTAGATGTCTTTTAAAGGAAGCTACTTTACCAAATTAATGTCAAACCATGGATCGTACAAACTTATAGACTATCATGCAAAGTATATGCAACACTCAAAGCTCAATCTAACTACAGATAAATAACAAGCATAACAAAGAGAAATACCACACTTGTTCTTAGATATAATCCTAGTTTTTCCTCACAAGGATGAACTTAAGACAATGATATTAGACCAATTATGAGATCTCTATGATTTATTCATACATAAATATTAAATAGATAGAGAACCTGGTCAATGAAATAGAACTGATTTTCCAATTATAGGAAAAATACAATCTTTATATTTCCATTAAACATGAACTCATTGAAAACCACACCATAATGTAAAGATTAAATCACACATACATAAACACTCTGCACTAGATATGAAAGAGTGAAATAACTAATAATTATGCTAACCTAATTGTGGAAAATAACTATAGTATCTGGTTTCAGGAGGGGGCCCTACCTACTTCCACCAGAAACTGGCAACAACTTACAGAAGAAAAAAAATAATCAACATAACATGATATACACCATAACTGAAAGAGAAAACATGAATTCTTCTTTAATTAAATTATGGCACAAAACATACAGGAGAAATAATATTCTTCATAAAATGGTTAACCACACCCTTCAAAGAGAGGAGGGTTTATACAAAAAAAATATGAAAAGTATCTCGAATCGATCAAATCAATTCAATGTTCTACTTCTAGATTCTAACTACAATATGGTTACAAAATCTATCATTGTGCTAAAAGATAACACTTCCATCAAATTGTGTTCCCCAAATCATGATTCATGATCTGCAAAAGATGGATTCATATCAAATGTCGATATGAATCCATCATTCCCGTTCTCATTCACATCCAATCTGTTGTTTTGCGCCCTTGTTTTAGTCAAAAAATGATCCTCTTTCGATCTATAATAGATCCACAACATATGCAACTGCTTCCAAATCGTGCCCCATTTGACCATTTTGGATCAACAACATTTGCAGTTGTTTCTAAATCATGCCCCGTTGATCATTTCTGTAAATAAACTTGTACACAAGCAAGCACACAATATATTCTATCACTTAATTCACATGATATACAAAAGTAATAATCAAGACTTTTCCAATGCAAAGTTACTTGTTTTCCCCCAAAAGAATGTTTCCCTCATGGACTATGATGGAAAAAAATAGTCAAAAAGGATTATGAATAGGAATAGGAAATAGGAAAATGGAGTCTCAACATCACCGCCCAACTGTAGTGGTTTTATGTCACAATGCAACAAATTACTTTGAAGATTCAGGGTCTGGTTCCCTATGGGGAACATTTTCCAAATATCACCGACTCTAATCAATTCCTGTTCAACCTGATTCTTGTGGCAACCTATAACCCTGTTTGCTGATGACTTCTTTACAAAATCCTTCCTCTTTCCCAGGCTCTAAAATTTCCCAAAGGATAGGGAAATGGAACCTCAATCCAATCTATTGGGTCCCCAATTCTTTCAAGCAATCTGTATATCTGGGTACTCTGCCCAATGTTGAGTAAAAAAGGAGATAAACATAAGGGTTCCTTTTTCTCATGTTCAAATGAAAGGTATTGTAGCCTCTTTTGTATACAAAAAATTGTCTCAAACATGTTTAAGGAAATCCAATTTTCACAAAAGGAGAGGGTTTCCTTCTTATTTGCTTCTCAGGTAACAATAAACATTATACTTTTCAATATTTCAATTCTTTCTTCAAACAACTTGGTAGGATTAGGCTCACCTCTTAATTTTAATCCTTATGTATTCTCAATTCTATCAACAACGGACATGGCTTTGTTCCATTGAATTTGATTCTGCAGAAAGGATGTAAAAGACTTAATCTCTACATCACCAATGTATGGGTTTGGATCCCATTTAGTGTGTCCCATTATCACCATGTCAAACTGATACAACTCATAAAGAATATTTTTATCTTCTTCACCCAAAATCTTGTACAAGGCCAAAAATCAATCTACAGAGTTAATGCAATAGCTAGCACCTGCAGTAAGAGCACATGCACATAATGAATCCATTTGACTCTTGAGAAAAATAGAGTAAATTGGTGAAGGAACATAGTATTCCCTCATGGCATGCCCCAAATGGCACAAATATTGTTTATCAAACTTCAAAACCTCTATCACCTTATGTAATCTTGATATTTCCAATTGGGAATGTCAAAACCTCATTCTTTCGGCTCTCTATAAAGGTTCAACTGCTTCTTTCTTTTCCATCAATTTGTCCATTTTTTTCGAAAGTACCTCTACCTTTGCTTGCCACTTTGCCACTTGTTCTTTCAATGTTATATTGTATTCTTATGAAAAAGTTTTCTTATCTTGATATACTTTTTCCATAATTTCTTTTCCCTTTTTCTCTTTTTCTCCTGCTTCCTGTAGCCGATTTTCTTTTGATTTTTTGTCATCAAGTGAAGTTGATGAAAACAAAGGATCTACTTTTTCGACTGCTTGGAACAAAAGTTTTAAACCCTCACGACACTCATATAGCTTCAATTTCTCCTTTACTTGCCCCAATTTTGCCCTTAATTTGTGATTTCTTTTGATTAATTTAATATTAACTCGCTTCATCTTATGATAAGCCTATTGATAATGTGAATTACTGTACAAGAGTCTCTTACTAAAAGTAGAGGGTTTCTTCATTTTCTGGCTCAATTTGCTAACTGGTTTTCCCAAATCCACATCTACTATAACTGCACCATCTTCTCCAAAGGATTCATCTTCTTCTTCATCACAAATAATTAGAGGTCCCTGCAAAATTTCCTCCATTTTACAAGGCGTACACGACTTTTTAAGAATCTTCCATGATTCTTTTTGTACCAATTGCAAAGAACTTCACAATACTAAAGTTTCATTTTTATTTATTTATGTTATCTTTTCTTCCTTTTGAACCCTAGACAATAGACCTACAACTTTTGTATCTTCTGCAACCACATCCGTGCCTGCTCCACATCCCTTTGATTGCTTCTCTTACTCAACTGACATCTCTTCTTCATCATGATCATCCGCTTGATCAAGAACCTCTGAGGATGGATCCACAACTTCTGCAGCCATATCCATATCTACTCCTCTTTCATGTAGATATTCCTCTTCCTCGACTGGGGCTTCTTGTGCATGTTCCTCAGAAAACAAAGAATCCCAATTTCTTCCAACGACAGACAAATCATCAAATACCAACAGTTTAATCAACCCATGATGGGTTATACTTCTAACTGGATTATGGTTTTCTTGGGCTTTGGCACTTATCAATTATAAGGACCTTAATAAGAAATAGGGAATGTTCACATATATGTGGTGCCTCAGATGAACCAGTAATTGAAAATGGTATCCACATAATAATTGATATTGACCCTCACAAGTCAAAAATTTCTAAACACACAAGGAAACATGTCGCTAGGGTTAAGCTAATTAGCTTCGGAGAATTCCCTTTGGGCCTCCACGCAATTTCTCAATGGTTCCTATGAAAAATTCATCTTTCATATCAGTATAATATACTCGACGATTAAACCATCTCTCCCCATTAGCATATAAGCCTGTTACTCTTGCAATAGACTCCTTGGTCATTGGAATTTTGATACCCCTGACTCTAGCCACAGAACCATGTAGACCTTGGGCGGATTCGATGGAAATTTCAGTGTCAAATCCCTGCAATCACTGAAAATATCCCAACCAACCCACTCATTTGAACATTGTGGTTTTTTTTATCATGCTGATACACCACCGCAACACTTGCGGGTTCATGGTGGATTGGGGGTCCTCCCATCGGAATGACTCAAGTGGTCAACAATAAGATAGCTCAGGAACCGTTGTGGAATTTGTAGGAAGGAATAACTTGAAATGATCAAAGACACACAGAATGAATCCAACTGATTCCTTTTCATGCGTGAATTCCTTGCATGTCAAATCAAGGGTAAGGTTTGGTCTTGAATTATAAACATGCGTGGGATATGTCATTATGATTATTCATGCATAAGATATGACATTATAATCATTCAGGGAATTGGAACATTTGTCATGATATTATTGAAAAACAGGGATAGAAAAAAGGTTTAAAGTCCTTTTTATGGACAATCATATTGAAAGAAGGAAAATCCCCCCAAATTAAGGTTTGGCTAGACCATGGGAAAATAAGATAAATTTGCATAGCAAGTAATGATTAAATTTTCATACATAAAATGAATTAAGAAAATAAAATAAATGTATGTGTACCTGAGAAAAGTTTGGAAACATACAAACCAATGGTCATGGGAGACACCAACCGGAAAAAATGGAGTTTGTTATAGAATGCCATAATGTTGAATTCTGAATCCAAAATATCCTTGTAGAATGCTGAAGAGTTGAAGAATGTAGAAGATCAAGGATCTGAAACCGGAAATAGAAGTTAGGATCTACAGTTGTGATATGCAACTCATATGTACAATGAAATATATAAACGATAATGCTTCTGAAAGGATAGAAAGAGTAAAGATATTTTCTTGTGAAGTATGATAATGCCTTGAAGTAGCTGAATTTGTGATATGTTGTAGCTAAGATTTTGGAATGGGATTTGCAGCTTGGATTTGCAACTTGGTTATAGAGATAAAGAAATGTTATAGACCAAGAAGATGAAAGAATATGTCTAATGTGAAAGCTTGTTTTGTTATCAGATTAAAAAATGTTGAGATGGAAACTTGGAAGCAACCAAGTCTTCTTCTTTTGTATATGCACCGAGGACAATGCCAAAATAAGGGGGAGGGGAAATTAATACCCCAATTTTGAGCTATAGAATGCCATAATGTTGAATTATGAAGCCAGAATATCCTTGTAGAATGTTGAAGAGTTGAAGAATGTAGAAGATCAAGGATCCATAGTCGGAAGTAGGAACTAGGATCTGTAGTTGTCATTTGTAGCTCATATGTACAATGGAATATATAAAAGAGAATACTTCTGAAAGGAGAGAAAGACTAATGAGATATGCTTGTGAAGTATGATAATGCCTTGAAGTCGCTGAATTTGTGTTATGTTGTAGATAAGCTTCTGGAATGGGATTTGTAGCTTGGATTTGCATCTTGGTTATAGACATAAAGCAATGTTATAGACCAAGAATATGAAAAGAAGATGTCTAATATGAAAGCTTGTTTTTTCAACAGCTTAAAAAATGTTGAGATGGAAACTTGGAAGCAACCAAGTCTTCTTATTTTGTATATGCACCGAGTAAAATGCCAAAATAAGGGGGAGGGGAAAGTAATACCCCAATTTCGAGTTATAGAATGCAAGAATGTTGAATTTTGAACCAACATATCCTTGTAGAATGTTGAAGAGTTGAAGAATGTAGAAGATCAGGGATCTGTAGCTAGAAGTAGCAACTAAGATACGTAGTTGTGATCTGCAACTCATATGTACATCGAAATATATAAAAGAGAATACTTCTGAAAGGATAGAAAGAGTGATGATATATGCTTGTGAAGTATGCTAATGCCTTGAAGTAGTTGAATTTGTGATATTTTGTAGATAAGTTTCTAGAATGGGATATGCAGCTTGGTTATAGAGATAAAGCAATGCTATAGACCAAGAAGATGAAAATAAGATGTATGATGTGAAATCTTGTTTTGTCATCATCTTAAAAAGTGTTGAGATGGAAAATTGGAAGCAACCGAGTCTTTTTATTTTGTATATGCACCAAGGACAATACCAAAATAAGGGGGAGGGGAAAGAAATACCCCAATTTTGAGTAATAGAATGCCAAAATGTTGAATTATGAAACTAAAATATCCTTGTAGAATGTTGAAGAGTTGACGAATGTAAAAGATCAGGGATCCACAACCAGAAGTAGCAGCTAGGATCTACAGTTGTGATCTGGAACTCATATGTACAATGGAATATATAAAAGAGAATACTTATGAAAGGATAGAAAGAGTAATGATATATGCTTGTGAAGTATGATAATTCCTTGAGGTAGTTCAATTTGTGATATGTTGTAGCTAAGCTTCTGGAATGGGATCTGCAACTTGGATCTGCGGCTTGGTTATAGAGATAAAACAATGCTATAGACCAAGAAGCTAAAATATGTATGATATGAAATCTTGTTTCGTCAACAACTTAAAAAATGTTAAGATGGAAACTTGGAAGCAACCAATTATTCATCTTGCAGTGACAAGGAACATGACTTGATTAGGAACAATTGATGTGTTTATTTTATTTGTATTTGTTTGATTGAGGTAGAAATTTTTAATGGTATTGCAATGGCATCAGGTGCAAGTCTATAAGTAACATGCACATTTTGAATAGTCACAGAGAACATCATAAGTTATTTAAATCCTTAATGAAAACTTTCCTCTTCTTATGTATACGAACCATAGATATATTTCCAATTTATAATGCAAGTAGACTGCCACAACAAAGTTAGATTTAGATGGTGCTAGAATTTCAATGGCATCTCTAGTGGACACACAGGTGGGATAATAAGGATAACCACTAGATTATTTTCCACAAAATGGGGGAAGTGTAATCCAAGTCATGAGATGATAGGTTGGAGGAAATTAAAACATTCCAAGGATGGATATACTAGCACAAATGACCTAGAGAACCTCTAGGATTTGTTCACTTCACGCATAAGCAATATAATGCAATCTTATTATTTTATGTTTTTTTTAATATACACAGTTTCGTCGAATATTCGACAAACATGTCCATCGAATATTCGATGAACATTTCGACAGTAAAATTCGTTAGAGGTATAGCACCTCCGTTAGATCTACTGTATAGACATCACATATTCGACACATAGGAGATTTGTATATCCAACTCTTGGTTCGACAGTAATATTCGTTGGATCTAGTGTATGTACATCACATATGCGACATGTAGTTATGTCAGACTTTCGATGCGTATATTTCAGAAATAATCGTTTATTTCGATGAGATTTTGGTCCTTAGGGTTGTCGACATAACCAACGACAATGTTTTGGATATCCGATGCCAATATTTTCATTGGATATCTGATGCCATTACACTGACGAAACTAATAACCAGGTTAAATCGAAGTGCTAATGGAATTGCATCAACCAATCGATGTAACTTTGTCGGATTTCAGTGCACAAGAAGTAGAGATGCAAGAAAAGAGAATTTCATTTACTATCTTAGCAAGGGACTTGTTGGTCCTGAGCTTCGATAATCTCATTTTGATAAGTTGGCCTTGGAAGCAGTGCATGTTGTCCAAAGTTTACGACATTATATCCCCATGCAAAATACCAATGTTATTTTCGATGCCAACCCAATGAAGCACATCCCGAGCCATCAGATAATTGGGGGAAAGTACTCAAAGTGGATTTTCATCCTCCAATATTTTGACATGGAGTTCATTTCTTCCAAGTCTAAGAAATTGTTGGCATTCATAGAGTTGATGTTTGATCTTCCCATATTCGATGTTGAACTCGTGGTTAATGACTCATTTACTTATAATTTTTTATTCCTCATTGACTCATTAGATCCATGGTATGGATATGCCTTGGTATATCTTTGAACTCAATGCTTCTATCCTTAGTTATTCCATGATGGGCATCATCGCATAAGGCATCAAGCTATACACTACATCATCATTGATGATACCCTTTATTGTCGAGGGGTTGAATTGATTCTATGTTGTTTCCTTATTCATGAGGAAGATGAGATATTTTTGAATGACTACCATGCTAGAGAATGTGGTGGTCATCTCTTTGGGTTGGCCATCTCCTAGAAGATCTTGCATGCCATATACTTTTGTCCCATGATCTTCAAAGATTGTATGAATGTGGTTCAAAAGTGGCATTCCTATCAAATATTCACTTGCAAGATGAGCTCTAACCTTGATCCACTTCATCTTGTGGTGACCATTGGTCCCTTTTCCAAATGGGTAATTGATTTTATGACATGTAAGACTACCTCTGTTAATGGACATGGCTACATCATCATGGTTTTTTACTACTTCACCGAGTGGGTCGAAGCCTTGCCTATCTTTTCAAATGATGGCACCACCATTTATCTATTTGTTTTCAATCACATTATCACTAGATTTGGTGTTCTTAAGACCATAGTGATGAACCATGGGTCCCATTTTCACAACAAGATGATGACCAAATTAGCTTCCATGTTGGGTTTTCACCATGAAATATTGACACCCTATTATCCTCAAGCTAATGGTCAAGTAAAAGCCATCAATTGTGTCTTGAAGACCATGATCCAGAGGATGTTGGGGAAACATAAGACTAACTGGCATCTCATGACATTTTCAACATTATGGGATTACCATACCTCAACCAAAACTGCCACCAGGCTCACACCATTCCAACTCGTTTATGTTCTGGAAGTAGTCCTCCTAATTGAATGTGAAATCCCATCATTAAATTTAACTATAGAACTACTTCCCAATACCTCCGCCGAGGAGGAGCGTCTCTTTTAATTGGCCCGTCTTGATGAACAATTTCATGATGCCACATTGGCCAATCAAACTCATAATAAATTCATCAAATCCCAGTATGATAAATATGTCTATCCTCGTGTCTTTTCAAAGGGTGACTTGGTATTGATCTACGATCAAGACCTTGATATTTTAGGCGTAGGTAAATTTGAACCCCTTTGGCATGGTCCCTACATTTTTAAACATGTCTTGAAAAGAGGGGCTTATGAGCTAGTTGACTATGATGGAAATCCACTTTTGGAGCCTTGCAATGGGCTCTACCTTAAAAAGTATTAATATTAGGCCATTTGACCACATGATGCTTTGTACATAGGTTTTTTTTTGGTTTTGGAGTGGTGTGATTTTCTTTTTATGTGTGTTTCTTATCTCAGTTCATTGCTTATCATGCTTTATGCTTGATTTGAAGTTTTCATCGTCCACCTCAATCTATGTGGGGTACGCCAATGGTGCCAGCCATAGTACCCATAATATAGCTTTTGCTTCCTGGGTGATATTATTTCCCATTGATGAGATGGTGAGTTTAGGGGGTGTTTACCTTGGTCCTGCAACTAATAACATTACAAAGTATAGTGTTGTCATTGAACTTTTGTCTGAGGATCTCGCCCTTTGCATTCTACATTTAGTTGTCAGGATGGATTCTCAGCTTGTAGTATCACAGTTGAATCACACCTATAGGTCAAACATCTTGCATTGCTGCGTAAGTATTTGAGGGTTCGTCTTATTGAACACAACTTTCAGTACATAGATTATTGTCATGTTCTAAGAGGATCTAATACGTTGGATAATTATGTGTTAGAATGACATTTGTCTCATTAGTTAAGTCATTTAACATGCATGTACATAAAACATGGTTGAAAATCCCATCATTGGACATTTATAAGTAGCATATGAAATGAGCATATGTCTATATATCATCAAAGTCTGTTACATCCCTCCAAAAAATGCGCATATAGAAAATTGGGGTTCTATTGGCTTCTTGATACAAAATGTGTCGACTAGCTAAATATCTAGTCCATGTTGGAGATATTACACACTTACACACTCACTTTTTTCTAAGTTTATCTAAGAATATTCCCCTACAAAATAGGGTTCTCCTAAAATTTAGGGCACTTCCTATAAAATAAGATGCATTATCACTTTAGTTAGGACTTCAATTCAGACCCAATTGATCTCAATTGACCTCAATTGATATATTTCCTATATTTTAGGGCATTATGGTGCACTTCCTTTGCATGGGTGTTATTATTGATCTCCACATTTGTCACTCAGTTAAACCATTTCCTCTTAAATAGTTAAGTAATACTAGCTAGGAGTTGACTCTCATTACAGTGAGTTGGTGTCCATATCTCCTTTAGATCACTCTTATGGCGTATGTACTCCATGATATTGGTGCATTGCTTCTCTTAGACTACTTATATGTGTGTGTATTTCTCACTCATTTAATGTATTTTCTCATTATTCTCTCTCTCCCTCTCTCAATTATCTTGCAAGTTTTATGTGGTTTTCTCTAGATAGGTTCTTTGTGAATGGTTTTATGGTTTTCACCCAAACTTCACATAGTATCAGATCCCATAGGTTGTGAGAAGAAAGGAACATAGGCATTTTTTTTGCAGGTTCAAGAGGAAATTTAGTCAGGAAGGATGGAATCAACACATGTTATTCTTCTTACACCGTACAATTATTTTGATTGGAAGCCAAGGATTCTAAATCATCTCAATAATAGAGGATTATAATGATTGACCATGGAAATAGAAGCATAGCTTGATTCTCCAGAAGATAAAAAATATTTTCTCAACAGAGAAGATATGGCTCTCAAATGTATATGCTTCTCTATTTCTCCCGAACTACAATATCATGTAGAAGAGGAATCACTCTCAACTCCAGAAAAATTATGGACCAAATTGGAGGTTCTATTCTGGAATAAGAAAGATTATGAATATTGCATTAAAGAGATTGACAAGATAGAGCCAGCAGAAAAAGTCACCAGAAGAACAAGCTTCTTAGTTTGGAGAGGCTTATGCATCTCAAAATCCACTTGAAGAGACTTCTACATAGGTATATGCACATCCTTTTGTTCCATTTATTCGAGATGATTTCCCATTCAAATAAGATCAGATCAAAGATATTTCTTTGGCCAAATATAAGAAGATTTTTTTGGTCTTTTTGCAAATTTTTTAAGGAAAAAAAGGGGGTGGTGCACTTCAGATTCAATTCTAAAATTTTCTGAGCCAAATTTGTAGAAAAAAATTGGATATTTAATTCCTCTTAGAAAAATAACCAATTTCAAAAACAAGTCATCTGAAATAGAGTCTGGGAAGTGAAGTTATCAACATTTTAAAATTAGCAAAAGTTTATGTTTTTTTTTAGGAAACGACCGCGTGATTTGTAAAGTTTCACCCAAACTTCACACGGTATGGGATTTGGATCTTCTTCTTTCCAATACGATAAAGTGGATATATGTAGACATCTCATCGGTGCATATACTTCATTAGATCATACATACATCTACATCTTCAACAAAATCTTCACCAAGCATAACCTTGCACATTTGTGAGGTCTCCTTGGAGTGAAGGACATAGTTTCTTAGCAGTTGTATTTCTTTCCTTCTTCATATTTGATGACTTATACTTTAGGGAGGGGGGGGGCGGGGGTGGGGAGGCTTCCCATGATTTTTTCCCTATTTACTCAGTTTTTTAGTGTTCATTCATTTAGATGCATTGTAAAATTGGTACCTAACATGGCCTTGTAGTTGGGACCCATTCTTTTGTTGGAAATACTGAGAGGGGGGTGAATCAGTATTTAGAGCAATTAGTATTTTTGAACTTGTACTTCAATCAGATCATGTATTCAATTTATATCCAATCAACAATGAAGACTATCCAATGAACAATGAAGACTATCCAATGAACAATGAAGAATAGTATAAGAGATACACCAATACACCATGCACAGTATATAAGAAGTAATCATGTATTATTGTTCAAAGGAAGTAATGACTTCCAAAGGTAGCTACAAATTCCAAATATAAAGGGAGGGATAAACCTCCAAAAGGAAGATACAATCCTCCAATATCAAGAGAGGGTTGACCTCTCCATCCTTGTCCCTTCCTTCCACCCAAGAATATATGAGAGATAATATGACTTTACATTAAATTATCATCATCAACCAACCATCACATAGAACTTGATAATGTTTCCTGAGAATTCTTCAACTTCTGAAATTCTTCACTTCTTGGAATACTCTGATCTTGTAGATAGTATTACTCAATGTATTCTTCGAAACTCCAATTTTCACTCCTTGAATCCTCCCAGAAAAGGAGTTATAGAGAAAATGGTAGACCTTATTCAATTCTGGTTTACTTAGAAGAGCAAACTTGTATAGAATGCCCCACGCTCAATATTTAACATCAGATTCTAAAATTCATACACAGGAAACTAGAACTCGTACTATTTCTAATGCAATTGGTATAACTTCATTTGGATTCTCTATGAAGACTTTATGACTGTTTTACTCAGAACACATGTTTATGACTAGCTTCAGGACTAGTCAAAAACCCTATCTTCCACATAATGTATCTCCAAAATTATAGCGGATGAAGAGATGGAATTTTTACCACATGTACCTAGATATGCCTTCTCAATAGCCTCTGAATTTCACCATCTGAATCGTTCTAGAAACAAATTTATAGAGAAAATGGTAAGATGACTTGTAAATAACATACCTTAGAACACATCACCAAAAGACTTCATCCTCCCTTGAAATTCAACGGTCTTTACTTCAGATTTCCTCATAAATTTGACTTATATCTCCTTGTTCATTAATAAACTTGTGTGTGTTGAAAAATGAATGTATAATGAGATGTATTTATACCCTTTATGTCACTTCCTTTTAACATTAGGGAAGACATGTAGTTTCTTCTTCAATTCACATTGTCATCTTCAAAAATTCATTTCTCCTCAATCGTGAGGATCCACGTGACGTGCCACATACCAATGGAAGCAGCATGACTTATAATATCCATCCATGGGCGTTGTATCTTCCTGTGTAATTTCCTTCATGTCTATATACTTCGATCAACTGTGGGGTTCAAAAGCCAATGGCTAGGGTTGACATCAATGACAACAACAAATCTTCCAACAATCTCCCCCTTTGTCATTGATGGAAACACTCATGCTCCCCCTGTCATCATGATCCCAATTTCTCTCCCCCTTTGAAATCAATGTCAAAGGGTGGGGATGCTCCCCCCGAGTTCAATGACATAAGGTGACCTTCTTCTTTGGGGCTGCTCTCCTTGAACATGTGGCACTCAATAATACTTCATCCTTATTTTTGGTCTTTGGGACTTTTTCTTCCTTGGAATCCTTTTGTGTGGCTTATGTATTCTCTCTCTTCTTCATGTATAGGATGTATATGCTATTCGGTCATTTTGTTGTAGTTGCAACCAATATTCCTGAGTTATTTTCTCTAATTTTATATTTTCGGGAGTCAAACATAAGACTATATCCTTGATCACATATTTTGCTGACAATGAGGAGATTATGCTTCAGATATTCAACCGATAGGAATTTTCCTTCTTTTACATTTTCACTTCCAAGCTTTACAGTTCCTTTTCCAAGTATTTGCGTAGATGAGTCATCTCCAAATGAAACATTTCCATCCTTTTTCTTCAAGATGAATTTGCTTTGATCTCTGGTCATATGAGATGAGCACCCACTGTCTATGAACCATTCATCTTCTTCTTTTCATTCGTTAGAGACCAATGCAATTCGACAATTTTCATTGTGTGGAATTGCTTTCCTTTTCCATGTTGTAGTTGGTATAGGGACATTTGGCATAGGATTATCTTCCTTCATCTCTCTGCAATCTCGTGCTTTGTGACCAAGATTGTTGCACATGTAGCATACAATATTTTGATCCATTAATGGGTCAAATGGATTATAATTTATGTTGATAGGTCTACTAACATTTCTATATCTACTATTTGCACCATTCATGTAGCTTGCTTAGTTATTCCTTTCATTGATTCTACAATTGATTGCTTTGTGTCCAAAATTTCCACAAGTATAACAATGTCCAAGAAAGAATTTTGGTACTTGGGAGTAAGTGATCTTCTTTGTGGTGTGGTCCATCTGGGTTCACGATCTATTCTTCTGTAGTTTCCTTCATAATGATTGCTTTCATACCTGATGGGAGAGGATCTTCTTGATGTCTCATTCCTTCTGAATTCTAGTCTTCTATCTTGTTTTTCAACTTGCTCTAGAGTGTTGTTTTCATCATTTTCATCTTCCTTCTCTTGTTTTTTGTCTTCAAACTGTCATTGTATCCTAGTCCTGTCTTGTCATTTGGAGATCTTTGACTGCTAAGGATCTCATCTAATTTTTCAGTGATTTTTTTAGAACTTCTTCAACTTTTCTATCGTTAATAGTAGCTCCCCTTTTATGTGATCCAATTATGCTTTCAATTTCTCATAATATTCTAATTGTTCCTTCAAGCTATCTATGGTCTTTTCAAGCTTGTAATTCTCTTCTTTACAACTACTCAATTCACCTTTTAGTATTATGTTTGTGTTTCTAATCTTGCTATTTTTAGTTTCAACATGCTTCAACTTTTCAAGATTCTCATCTTCTTGTTCACTCTCTACATTGTCTTTGTATCCCCAAAAGGAATCAAGGTTGGTTTCTTCATCTAAATGTTCTTCAAAAATGATTTCTTCTTCTTTAGAACTCTTGTGATCATCATCCTGGGTTTCTTGGGTTATGAAGATGACTTCTCCTCCATCATTATCTTCTTCATCACTCTCATCTAAGGAGATGTCATCATCCTTGGACTAGAAACTCTTTTTATTGTTAAGACTTCTCTTTTTATATTAGCATTTTTCAGCAATATGTCCTATTCTACCATAGTTCAAGCATTTGAGAGGAGACTTACCTTTGTATCTGCCAGTTTCCTTCTAGAGCCTTCTTACAAAATTTGTTATTTCTTCATCAAGGTCATTATCCTTGTCTTTTGTCTTATTTATGGATTTAAAGGCCGCTTCATTGTTTGTCTAGTCACTTTTTGTTCATGTTCTCATTTCATATGCTATAAGGGACCCATGTAATTCATCCATTGTCATCTTGGTCAAGTCCCTAGTTTATTCAATGACGAAGACCTTAGCATCATACTTCAAGAGAAGTGATCTCAACACTTTTTGTACAACCAATGATTCATTGAGCTCTTCACCTAATCCTTTGATAGCATTAACAACTTCATCAACTCCAATAAAATAGGTTGCAATATGTTCTTTTTCATCCATCTTCAAATTTTCAAATTCTTCTCTATGTCGTTGAAACTTGACCTATTTAACTTTTGGATCACCTTCATAGATAATCTTGAGTTTGTCCCATACCTCTTTAGCAGTGCTGCAGCCCATCACTTTGCTAGCAATGGTTGGTTCCAATGCTCCTAGAGTAACATGTATGGCTTTTGAATTACAACTCATAAGCTTCTTCTCATTTGGATTGATAGGAGCATCCTTTGGGATGCAGACTTAATATGAAGTAAATAATTTCTCCAGAGTGACTTTGCTCTCAAATTTGAATTCTTTTTCCTCTTTTCCATAGCTCGGAATTGACCCATTTATAGCTTTAAAATGGAACTGAAGGGCCGAGTCAGAACGTTTCCAGTATATGGAAGGCCAAGGATCATAGATCTCCTTCCGTCACATGGAAAATTGACACTAATTTTCATTTTTGGGCACAAATCCTGATGTACGCAGGCTGTAGTGGTGCAGACCCAATATGAAGTAAATAATTTCTCCAGAGTGACTTTGCTCTCAAAGTTGAATTCTTTCTCCTCTTTTCCATAGCTCGGAATTGGCCCATTTATAGCCTTCAAATGGAACTGAAGGGCCGAGTCAAAACATTTCCAGTATATGGAAGGCCAAGGATCATAGATCTCCTGTCGTGACATGGAAACCCGACACTAATTTTCATTTTTGGGCACAAATCCTGATGTACGCGGATTGTAGTGGTTTAGCCTACGTATACATATGCTGTATAGTAGGCAAGGTGCGTACATGTGGGAAAATATGTATTTTTAACTCTGGGATTTTACAAACAGGGATGATAAGTTTTCATAGGGAAATGGAAAAAAGGCCTTCCGTGCAAGATTTCATAGGGTGAGGAAAATATTGCTATAACAGAGTTGAGCCCCATCTTGGGGGTGACCTGTTGTTGAAAGGTTATGAGCAACAATGCCTAAGACTGGGAGGAATGTCTGAGTCAAGGCTGCAGTTGGCGACTTTATAAAATATAAGTGTTCCTTATGTGCTTGTCTTGTTTACTGTGTGCATGCTTGATATGGGCTAATTCTTGTATGTAGTTGCATATAAGTAATTGTTGTTACTCTGTTTAATGTTGCTTGTACATGTAAATATAGTGTTTATAGCCTATATTTGTAGTTGTGCATGAGTATATCAATTGATGGTAGCTTTTCTTGTTAAGTTAAACTTGTTTTGTTTATGGGTCTTCAAGAAGAGAATTGGATAGTTGGGTGTGCAGGAAAGTAGCCTGTGTACACAGGAGGATGGAATTTGTATGTGCATTCAAGGAAATAGACTCTGCGCACAGTGAAATAAGAAGTGGCACATGATGCCTAGATGGATGTGCACACTGTATGCCGGTGTGCACAATTAGTGAGTTATTTCCGCTGCTTGAGGGTTGTATGGAAAATATAATGTTGCTTCCGCTGTCATAAGTTGTGTGGCATGACTCAAGAGTGGGTTGAGAACGTTATCTTAAGTGATACTGCACGAACTTGTGTGTAGAGTAGAAATTACATAGTGAAATTTTAGAGTAGCACGGCCTAGCAGTATGTTGGGGTTGTTATAGTTTGGTTGATTCAGAGCTACATAAGCTGAGGTTGTGTGACATGACCTAACCTGAGGTGGCCAGGGACATTACAAAAGATGAGATGCTTATTCAAATTAATCTCCTTTATTTATAAATAGGAGATAAATAGAGCATGATGTATCCTATACTCAAGGTTGACCTAGCTGTAAGTAATATAATATCAATGAATGAGGGTTAAGACCCTAAAAAATGGCACTATAGTAGGTCAACCCCTCCTTTGTCTTATAAATCCCTTATTTAAAGAAAACCCCCAAATTATGTTTTTTGTTGGCTTCCACATTGAGGCTTCTTAGAACATGAAAGAGCTCAACATTCTTGAATTCACTATATGTCGAGAGGCCTCTTTGATAGATTCTTGATAGCTTTATGTTGGAAGGAACAATTTGGTGAATGAGGGATCACATAATCACCATCAAGTCGCCAATCATTGTCGTCTTTCTACCCCTCTATCTTATAATACAGTTAGGCCTTAAAGACTATTAGCACTACGACTTCATTGCTAGTAGAATTTATCAAACCTTGAAGCAAACTCATCTTCCTTTTGTCCATCAAGGTTGTAGATTACACCCCCCCATGCACCTATCATCCTATTTATTATGCATTATTTACTACTATCATTATTATTATTTTATTTATTTTGTTAATTTTATAAGCTTATATGTAGAGGGATTATTTTTCTCACCCATATATAGGTACATTTAGACATTTTATTAGACGTTATGATGGACAATGTGATTGTCATTACGTAAGACATTTTTATGGGATTTGTAGTGTCTAATGCTAACATCATTTGGCATACTCAAGCAATGATTCTCCATATTCATGGATGACATTTGTAAAAAACATGTTGGCATTACATTAATGCATCTCACATAGGGGAATTTGAATTAGACACTTACTGGCATGAATCTGACCAAATACCCAATAACATTGACAACTACTTATCTAACCCCTTAACTAAATTAAACACCATACATATATCACTACTATACACAATAACACCAACAACCTATACACATTAACTCTATTAACTCTATGTATTACATCAATGTTGTTATGATCTTTTTTTTAAGATAGGTCACAAAATAAAAATAAAAACATAACAAATGGTTAATTTTCTTTGCGAAGCTAATTATTACTCAATTGACTAATTAATCATTTAAGATTTAATCAATTTCAATATCATATTTAGGTGTGAAAATATATTTCAAGGGTGATCAATTATAGTCATATAAAGTCCCATCATCCTATATAGTCAAAATATTACCATGAAATACTCCACAAAAGTCATGGATACCCTACATGATCTATAAAGGCATTTGAAAACTTAAGAAAGGGACTCTAAATAAAAATCGTTTTTAACTTTCTTTTGTTTTTAAGCATCTTCCATGTCTTATCATTATTAAAACTTTTTATTCTTTAATAAATAAGTATCAAAAGCATTATGAAAGAGAGTAGTTTATCTTTAAATAATTAAGACACATATAATAACACTAGATGTCACAACCATTGTTTGGTTTTATTGGTTACTTTAGAAATTTTCTAATAATTCATAGGGGAACTTATCCCTTAAGTTATGGGAAAAGGACAAAATGCTGACCCGCATGACATCCTAACAACTCCAAAATGAAGCATTACTTCAACATTTAAACAAAAGGTAACTTACATTGTTTTTAATGTACTATCTTGTTTTTTCTTTTCTTAATGTGGTGTGGAACCTTATGGTAACTGTCCTATAGACAAACTTTATATCTATTGTATCTTTTGATTTTCTGGACCTTTGAGACCGAATTTTAAAACTTAACAAGGGAACTCTAAATAAAATGTCTTTGTACTTTTTTAAAAACATCTTTGAGGTCTTATCATTATTAAGACTTTTATATTTTAATAAAAAAATAGGAAAAACATTGTTAAAAAGTTAGATTATCTTTAAATAATTAAAACTCATATAATAACAGTATATGTGACAATCATGATTTCTTTGGTTATTTTAATTATTTGGGAAAAAGGACAGAATGCTCACCAAGCATGACATCCTAACATCTTCAAAATGAATCCTAACAGCTCCAAAATGAAGCATTACTTCAACATTTAAAGGTAAACTATATTGTTTTTAATTCCTAAAAGGTTGAAACCTTGTCCTATCCCAACAGCTCCAAAATGAAGCATTACTTCAACATTTAAAGGTAAACTATATTGTTTTTAAATCCTAAAAGGTTGAAACCTTGTCCTATCTTGTAAGAATGTCCAATTCTTCAAATAAGTGGTACATAGAGAGAGGAAAACGATGAGCCCAAGCACGTTTATCATACACCGACGTGATATTCCAACTTGACTGCAACATATATTTATATAATGTATGTAACATCATTATATGTAAAGTCCTTAAACATTGAAAAGGGTTAAGAGAGGTTATGTGTCACATATATAACGGTCAAACTTTATTGGATTATATATAAATTTGATTTTTATGATTACTACAAGGAAATGTTATATACAGTTTGAGTGAGCCTAATGGTTAAGAACATGTGTTTCCTTCTAAGAGGTCACAAGTTCAAATCCAGAGGGGGGTAGGGTATGTATACCTCTGTAGACTTTACCAGTAAAATTGTTGGGTGGAGGAGGTCTCATACACCAATTTGGTGTCTAGCTTGGCCGTGACCTTAAAAATAGATTATTATTATTATTATTAGAGCATGACCCTTTACTTGTAGAGATTAAGTGGATGGAAAGGATGTTTGGGGAGGCAATGCACCAACACACAACTAACACAAAAAGAAATAGTTATTACCACAAAAAATGCATTAATCTTTAGAGAAAAAAAAATGAAAGAATCAAATTGGGTTTTATGAACAAAATTGACAAAACAATGGATCTACACAAGGAGTTAATGGTGGCAACCCGAACAATGTTGGAAATATGCAAAGCTAAGAAACTAGGGAAAGAAATGATGATCATGAAATAATTTCACAGTGAGACTATGGTTCAAAAAATAATGTAAAGTGTCAAGAGAAAAGAGAATAACTCTATATAAGCTAATTTTGAAGAAGCAAAAAGGTAAGTCTGTGAGCTTATGACAACAAGAAATGTTGAAAATGATGAAGTAGAACCTGGAAGCTCTTTGGAGGGAATTATAGACTTGAAAATGGGTAATATCCATTGATATCACACATACCTGATGGTTATCTCATGTGAGAAAGCTGTGTGAAAATCTTTTAAAAAAGGAAGAAACCACAAAAAATCAACATAGAGGAAATTTTTTTCATGGAATAGGTTATGTAAGAGGGTATAAAAAAATGGCATCGAGAAAAGAAAAATACAATGAAGGGATATACATAGAATACCTTAAACGGGGGAAAAATTTCGATGGTGGACACATTGCAACCCTACTCAATAACATGGTTAACAAGGGATTCTCGAGTAGTTTGGGAATGAGCCTTGTTTTTTCCATATTCAAATGGGGAGTCAAAAACAACCAAGGGAGCTACAAAACCATCATGTCAACATAGTGTTGCTAGGCTCATAGGAGGGATCATGGAGAAAAAAAGTGAACAAATGGGTACAAGAAAAGGACAAAAGAGCTACATGGAAACTTGGTTTCTAATTAAACCACTCCACCATCGACCATTGCCTCACACTTAGGAACCTAATAGAAAAGACTCAAGACAACAAAATCAAGGAACAATGGTGTTTCTTTGTTGATTTCAAAAGGCCTTTGACATCATCTCGTGGGATAAACTATGGAAGAGGCTGATGGAAATGGGGGTCCTGACTGGTTGGAAGGAAATGGTATATAGGTTATATCAACAAGTAAAGGATAAAATCAAAATCACAAAGGATATTTCAAAGAATGTCAATAGTGACATTAAGGTGAAGTAGGGTTTCCCCCTCTCCCCAATATTATTTGGCCTTTCCATCGATAATCTAGAGGAATGAATAAACATGAAAGGTGGGGGAGTAGTGAATATAGTGGTGATTATCATAAAAATCTCATTATATGCAAATGATGTAACACTAACAAATAGTACACTAGACAACCTATGGGATTACATAGAGGCCATAGATTCCTTTTACATGGAGTTTAGGATGAGAGTGAACATGAGAAAAACTAACATAGCTCTTCTTGCTAAAAAGGAAGAAAAGTATTTCAAATTTCCTTTGGAGGCAAGCCACTAGAGATAACCAAAAACTATAAATATTTAGAGTATATTTCAATTAGAAGCTAAAATGGGATGCATTCACATGGAAAACACTGCAAGGAGGGTGGAAATCATTTCTCTTGTTGAAAAATGGATGCAAGAAAATAAAGCTTTGGGACTGGAAAATGCTTCACTCCCACTTATAAACGTTCAAAAACCCTTCGCTCCTTTATAAATGTGAAATATGAGGACTAACTATATCCACAAATAGATGGAATTGGGTTGAGACAATGTAAAAATATTGGAGAATAAGTTATCTAAGATTAGAAAACAACACCCCTTACAAGATTTTTTTAGTTGAAACATGACTACACCAATAGAATTAGAAGCACTAGGAAAACTAGTTATGTAGGGAAAAATTATGAGAATCATGAACAACAACAAGATTCTAGCTAAAATCAACCAAGATTAATGAAAACAAAATAAGAAAACGTGGAACTAACAATGTAGAAGAATGGTATGGAGAGTGGGATATAGAAGAAGAAAGGTTCCCAATAGATAAAAAGGAAATTTGAAGTCATGTACGAGAATCTTAGATGAAGGGGAAATGGAGAAAACATGCCAAAAGTGTTGAGATATTTTGGCCAGTATTCACTTGTTGAATCTCAATGTAAGTAGAATATCAAGCGTCTCCATTTTGATGGAGGAAGATAATATATTGATAATGCCTTCCATCAGTTTCTTCTTTCTCATGGCATCTCTTGGAAACAAACTATTCCTTATACTTCTCATTCAAATGGTGTGGTTGAATGTAAGAATAGGGATATCATGGAAATGTCCCATTGTACTCTTCACTCTTAACACATGAAGTTATCCTTTTGGAGTGAAGTGGTTATTTATGTAGCATTTATCATCAACTTCACACCTAAATTTTGTCTCCAATATAACTTCTTATGAGTTCTTGCATGGGAATAAACCCTTTATTTCAGATTTTTTGATTGGGTGCATGGGTCCACACTCCTCATGGAAGGTGTGTTATTTTTGTTGATTAAGGTTGGTTGTCATTGATGTCAACCCTTGAAGAAAGACCCATAGCACAAAGGTTTGGGTAATGGACCCAATAGTGTTTGATGTAAATATGACTTATTATTGTTTTGTCATGGTTGATAAGAAGCAAATATGGATGAACTCCAAAGTGGTCCCCTTATGGTGAAAGCCCTCACGGGAAGATGCTTTGTGGAGTAAGAGAACCCATGCTTAATTGTGGAATAATGAGATGAAGGAAAGTGAATTTGTTAGGGAAAATATCCTATATGGATATTTCTTGTCATGTCATTTCCGGTGGTATGTGGAACGTCACATAATTCCTCATGGTTAGAGAGTTATGACCATGAGAAGTTGGAGACCCCAGGTTTGGGTAATGGACCCAAGTTTGTTTGATGGGTAACGGTATGAGTTATGATATATTTT
>ML778067.1:608819-667277 GCA_009831015.1 Picea engelmannii
TCTCCATCTTCCTCTTCTACTTCATCTTCTGCTTCTTCTTCGAAAAGTTGTTCCATTGATTTATTTTCTTCTTCCTTTGATTCTGGTCTTCCTGTTTCATCAATTCTTACGTTGATGCTTTCCACAACTTTGTTTAATCATATATTGTAACACTTGTATGCTTTCCTTGTACTTGAGTAACCAACAAGTACTCATTTGTCCACACGAGAGTCAAAATTTCCCATTCTACCATCTTCTCTTTTGATGTAGCATTTGCTTTCAAAAACTCTGAAGTGCTTCACATTTGCTGGTCTTCCTTTCCATAGTTCGTAGGGAGTTTTATCAGTGTTGTTTCTGAGTATTACTCTATTTTGAATGTGAACTATTGTATGCACTGCATGTGTCCAAAATATATCTGTCAATTTGGAATCCATTAACATTGTTCAAGCCATTTACTGTACTGTCATATTCTTTCTTTCAACAACTCCATTCTGTTGAGGTGTCCTAACAACGAAGAATTGCCTTTTATTCCATGACTGTTGCAGTAGTCCATAAATTCCTTTGAAGTGAACTCTCCTCCATTATCAGATCTCAAGCATTTGATTCTTGAATCCATCTCATTTTCAACCATTTCCTTGTAGATCTTAAAGTTTTCAAAAGCTTTTGACTTGTTCTTGAGAAAATAAACTGCAGTCATTCTTGTATAATCATCAACTAATAACATAAAGTATCTCTCACCTTTTAAGCCCTTTGTTGTAGTTGGTCCAACTATGTCAATATGCACAATTTCTAGTGGTCTTGTTGTTGAATATTCCTTTGATTTGAACCTGGTCTTTGTTTTCTTTTCTTGTTGACAATGCTTGCATAAAGTGTTGGTTGGTTTCGTGATCTGGGGAATTTATCTGACTACTTCTCTTTTGCTGACTTTGACAAGGTTATCAAAATGCATGTGACCCATTCTTCTATGCCATAGCCAACTTTCATCTTCCTTTCCTAGACAACACTTTTCATTTACAATTTCACTTAACACATATATGTTGTTTGAAGTTCTTGCAGCTGTACCAACCAATTTCCATGAACCTTCTCTTCTTATCTCACACTTTTGTGAATCAAAAGTAACTTTATGACCTTGGTCACACATTTGACTCACACTTAGAAGATTATGTTTCATATTTTCTACCAGTAGAACATTTTGTGCCTTTTCATTCTTGTTCCCAATTCAGATTGTGCCTTCTCCAATGATTTTGGCTGAATTATCATTTCCGAAGGAGACTGATCCATTTCTTTCCTTTCGTAATGTAAGAAGTTTTTCTCTATCACCTGTCATGTGTTTTGAACACCCACTGTCAACATACCAACTATGTTTCTTCTTCTTATATTGTAGAGCAATTGTGCATTCTTCATTGCTATACTGATCTTGCTTTCTTATCCATGCAATTTTCTTAGGTTCTTGTCTGTGACTATTGTTATTTTGTTGAAGTTCTTTAGGAGGGACTTTCATTCTGCAATCTTTGGACACGTGTCCAAAATCGTTACATTTGTAACATTCCACTTCAGTTATCAAAGATTCAAACCTGTTGTAACTTCTTTGTGTTTCACTAGGTCTTCTTGAATAACCCCTTTGTGTATGACTCTCAAATTTGTTATTGTTCCTGTTGTTAGCTCTACAATTCATAGCTTTATGTCCAAAATTATTACATGCATAGCATAAACCAAAAAATATAGTTTGATACGTGGGAGTTGAAGATATTCTGAAAGGAGGTACTATTATGAATCCTTCTTCTTCTTGAGGCCTATCTGTCTGTTGTTGATTCTGAAATCTGAATCTTCTCGGTGGAGGAGTGTCCCTGTAATCTTCCTTGTATATCTTCCTATCCCCTTTGATTGTTTCTACATAGCTTTTTGGATTTGTTTATTTCTCTGTTGTTTTGGAGCTTGAACTATTTTCTGTCTGATTGTATCCAAGTCTGGACTTGTCAAGATGAGATTTTTGATTGCTGATAATGTCATCCAGAACTTTTGAGCTATTATGCATATTTTTTTTTTAATATCCTTTCTTAGTATGACAATCTTTGCTTCTAGGTTTCCAATGATCTTGTCCTTTTCTTCTAGCTGTTCTTTGAGTGCTTCTTCAATTCTTTTATCTTCTTCTATTTGAACCATCAATTTTGTGATCATTTGTTCTAGTTCTCGAGTGTCATTTTTCTTGTCTAGTTCTGCTTGTAGTTTGTTGTTTTTCTTCTTTTCTCTTCTGATAAGTTCTATGGCACACATTAATTCTTCTCAATAGTCAACTTCTGCCTCTTCAATTTCTTCTTCAACTTCTTCATATCGTTCTTCGACTTCTTCATATTATTCTCTGGAGTCTTCTTTGTCAGAGTCTTTTACTGCCATGGATATAACTCTTCCCGTCTCACTATCACTGACTTCATCTTCATTTGATCATAAGTTGTCTTCTTTGGTGCATAAGATTTTCTTGAAAACTTTCTTTGTAGTTCTTTTTCCTTTATATGTGTGTTTGTCTTTTGAGTAACCTTCATAATTTCTCTTTTTCTTATGAGAAAATTTGTTAGCAAAATGACCAATACCATCACAATTAAAACAAATTAAAGGAAGCTTACCTCTATACCTATCGTTGGTTCCCTTGTTCAGTCTTTTAACAAAGTTGGCCACTTCTTCATCATCTTCCGAGACGTCACTGCTGCTGCTACATTCTTCTTGTTGCTGTTTCTTTTTCTTTGATCTTTTGGATGATTTGAAGGCTGCTTCTTTAACATCTGGATTTTCCTATTTAGTTCTCATTTCATAGGCTATGAAGATTCCATCCAGTTCATCCATGCTTATTGAGTTTAGATTCGTTCTTTCTTCTAGTGTTGATATCTTAGGGTTGAATCTCATAGGAAGACATCTTAGTACCTTTTGAACAATTATAGATTCTTCGATTTCTTCTCCCAATCCTATGATTGTATTCACTGTTTCATCGACTCATAAGTAGGCTGCAATATTTTCATCTTCTTTCATTTTTAGTTGTTCGAACTGACCTCTGTAAGTTTCAAGCTTTACTGCTTTGATCTTTATATCTCCTTCATAAATATTTCGAAGATTGTCCCAAATCTCTTTAGCGGATTTACAATGTGCAACTTTGGTGAATACAGTATCACTAAGACCATTCAAAAGTGCATTTTTGGCTTTGGAATTATTCTCACCAACTTTCATTGTTTTTTCATTTGTTGGTGGAACTGTTGGTGTTGTGTATCCATCTACAATTGATTTCCAAACTTGAAATCCTTGTGCCTGTATATATGTCTTCATCCTTATGCTCCAAAAAACATACTTCTGTCCATCAAACTGTGGTATTCCATTTTTATACAAGTTGTTTTTCTCTATGATCTACCTTTTAGTGGTTAAATTGATTTTTTGAAGGAACCTGCTCTGATACCAATTGTTGGATTACTGAGAGGGGGGGTGAATCAGTAATAGCGTAATCATAATCTTTTTTCTCCAAATAATCCAAATGTTATATCAATGTAGAATTATTATCCAATAATGAGCAATAAGAAATGAACAATTACACACATGCACAATACATCAATGTTTTACGTGGAAACCCAAATCGGGAGAAAACCACATAATGCTTTTTCTTATATGTCTTGAAGAATTGGATTCATTGGAAGCACCAAATTCCTTTGTTTTCCAGCTGCAACTGGAAGGAGGCTCCAACCCCCTAGTTTCTCAAGATACAACCTGAGGGAAGCTCCAACTCCCCAATTCTTTGGCTACAACCCCCTATGTTCTCCGGCTACAACCACCTGTCCTTTCCTCGTCCAACCGCCCTGAAGTAGAAGTAGAATGATGGAACCACTATCACACTATCACTATGAGATATATCGCTATAAAAATGTGCCACCTGAACCATGCATCAACCTGTACCTCAACCTGTAATCAACCTGTACCATAAACAAGTGCATCAACCATGCACCAACCTGTACCAAACAATCTACAACCAACCATGTGCCAAGTATGTACCAATCATGTGTCAAGTACTCATCAACTATGACTCATCAATATGTACGAACATCATCAACTATACACCTCATGTATGTACCAACTCATCAACTACTTGTCTCAACCATGTACCCAAGTCGTACCTCAACCAAAAGCCCTCATCAATTTCATCATCCAAATATGATTTGTAAATATGTAATAGACCTAGTGTATATGATCACATACCTGCAAACCTTCCTTAACTTTAACAACAAGAGACTAAAATTTTCATCAAACGTTTCTTTAGTCTCACAAGACTAGTTTTGGATTAGTCAACAACCCTAACTTGAAATAATCACAAGTTTGTACCTGTAATGAATAAATATATGAAACTGATACACAATGTTCTTTAGTGTGTTTTGTTCAATTCCTCCAGGTTTTACTACTTGGAACCTCTTAGAAAAGGAGTTATAGAAAAAATGACACACCTTGCTAAATCCTGTCTTATTCTAGAGAGAGACCTTGTAGAGTGTGCCCCACAATGAATATTTATTGAATTGATCTGAAAATTCTACACAGAATACTACAGACTATAATCTAACAAAAAAATTTGGTCTTACTTAATTTTTATCCGCTATGAATAAGTTATGACGTTTTTACCCGAAACATCTATTTTTGACTAGTTTCAGGACTAGCCACAAACCCTATTTTCCACGGAGTGTAAATACAAAAATACAACAACCCACAAGCTGAATTTTTTACCACAGATACTTGGATATGTTTTCTCAATGGAATATCAATTTCACATTCTGAATCATTGTATAAAAAAAATTATTGCGAAAATGGTAAGATGACCTGAAAAAAAAATACCTTAGAAAACATCATCAAAAGAATTTATCCTTCCTTGAATTCCGGCCTTCTTTTCTTCACTTTCCTCATAAATTCAGCTTCGATATCCTTTGGTTACCTCAGAAACCTATAGGTATTCAATATTCTCAAGTGTGTTTAAAATTAGAGATCCTTTCCTCTAATTTACAGTCTCTAAGTAGCTTCCTTAAAAACATCTTCTAGGTCACTTTGCCCACTTTCCTTATTTTTGGGTTAACCCACTTCTAATTTCTCCATTAAATTTATTATTTAAATAATTTATTTTATATTCACTTTGAATTATAGTACACTCATCACTTTACTTTATTATTTACCTTCTAAAATCTCTTAAACCACTTTGACTACTTTGACCTTTTGGGGCTTCAAGCCAACATATGAGGGTCCTCCAACTTCGTAAAGCCATAACTCTCAAACCGTGAGGAGTTATGTGATGTTCTACATACTACCAGAAATGGCATGACATGTACTATCCATATAAAATAGTATTACCTAAAAATATATCAAAACTCATACCGTTATCCATCAAACAAACTTGGGTCCATTACCCAAACTTGGGTTCTCCAACTTCACATGGCCATAACTCTCTAACTGTGAGGAGTTATGTGACGTTCCACATACCACCAGAAATGGCGTGACAAACACTATGAATCTAGTATAGTTTCACTAACAAATTCACTGTACTTCATCTCATTATTCCACAATTAATCATGGGTTCTCTCAATCCGCAAAGTGTCTTCCCGTGAGGGCTTTCACCATAAGGGGACCACTTTGGAGTTCATTCATCTGTACTTCTTATCAACCATGATAGGACAATAATGAGTCATATTTACATCAAACAAACTTGGGTCCATTACCCAAACCTTTGTTCTACCAGGATTTGTTCAAGGGTTGACATCAATGACAATCAACCTTAATCAACACCTCTATGGGTAGCCAAATTGGTTCTTGCATGAGTGACACTTAGAAAAAATGAGGCAAACAATAAAATACTCGCCAAGGGGGTTTGTAGTGAGTATGTCTCTTGGTTATTCTCAGGTATTCTAAAAAGGATCAACCTATACCTTAGGAATGGGGAACCACATCATTGATTTTAAAAATATATAATTAATTTTAGTGGTGTGAATTGGTCAAATGTTATTGTTAGGAGAATGATATATATATATATATATATATATATTGGATTAAGAAAGAACTAATTTATTTATTTGTTTCATTTTATATTTTTTTTAGGAGATCAATCATTCAAGTGGTTACTTCTTTCCATCCAATATTGTAATATCAAAATTAATTATTAGAATAGTCACTTTAACTAGCTTTATGTTTTTTCACAAGTCTTTGAAGACATCCAAACTACTCATCTCTATATCAAGGCTTTATTAATCTAGGATATACAATTTGGTATTAAGCATCCCACAAATGCCAAAGCTAAAGACATTGAAGATTACCAAGGTTCGATCTTAAAACTTAGGAGTTTGATCCTTGTGCCTTGTATCAAATATCTTTTTTATGAATATGTCATGCAAAGCTTTCCTAGAAAATGGATTGAAAATAAATTGTTTGTATTTTTAAATACATAAACCAAAATGACCCTACTAATATCCAACTATCATGGTTAGCCCCCTTTTAACATAGTTATTTGGCTCAACTTTTTTGAAAGAAAATTTACTCAATGGCTTGGGGAAAATAATAAAGGGATAAAGCATAAGCTAGTTTCAAAATCAACATGTTATAATTGATCATCTTATTACAGATGATGTTATTGTTGGATTACTAAGAGGGGGGGGGGGTGAATCAGTAATAAAACAATTTAATCATTTTTAACCATATAATGCAAGTGTTATATCAATGTAGCATTATCATCCAATAATTGTAGAGTAAATAAACAATGAACAAATGAACAATCATACACATACACAATATGCCAGTGTTTTTACGTGGAAACCCAAAGCGGGAGAAAACCACAAAATGATTTTTCTTATATGTCTTGAAGAATTACATTCATTGGAAGCACCAACTTCCTTTGTTTTCCAACTGCAACTGGAAGGAGGCTCCAACCCCCCAGTTTCTCAGGATACAACCTGAGGGAAGCTCCAACTCCCCAATTCTCTGGCTACAACCAAAAGGAAGCTACAACCCCCTAATTTCTTCAGCTACAACTGGAAGGTGGCTACAACCACCTTTATTTGCCCTGTCCAACCGCCCTGAAATGTAAATTCCAAATGTAGACAACCTATCACTGTCACTGAATCAACCACTGCCACTGTTAACCTATACCAATAACCTGCACTAAACAACCTGTACCAATAACCTGAACCAACATGTACCAATAACCTGAACCAACATGTACCATGCATCAACCTTGACTCATCAAGATGTACCAACATCATCAAATATACACCTCATGTATGTGTCAACTCATCAACTACTTGTCTCAACCATGTACCCAACATGTACCTCAACCATATACCAAAGACATACACCAATATAACCATCAAAAGTTATCTAAAAATTCATCACTCTATCCATAAACCAAATACCATAAACCCTTACATCAAACCATGTGCTACAACCTCACTGTTATGCAACCTTAAGATAAATCAACAGCTTCAACAACACATCACAACCAAAAGACCAATACCCATATGCCAAATACCAGCGACAAAATACCAATTGTATCCCTCAACAAATCTGATATATGCAGCAATACTAAACATCTAATACCATCTCAAGAGATAAAACCTAGCTCACAAAACATACCTCAAACAAGATGTGCCATAACTCTCATAAATGGACCCCAACCATGTTGCTGCCGCGATTTTTCTGCCGTGATTTTTCTGCCGCACTTTTTTCTACCGCGATTTTTCTGTCGTGATTTTTCTGCTGCACTTTTTCTGCCGTGATTTTTCTGTCACTCTTTTTCTGCCACGATTTTTCTGTTTCACTTTTTATGCCGCAGTTTTATTTCCACACTTTTTCTGTCGCATATTTCCTGCCACACTTTTTTCTGCAGCAATTTTTCTCTATGAATAATACCTGCCCAAATAACCTTTCACAAAAATAGATATTCAATAATATTCAAGTGTGATTAAATGAGAGAGTCTTTCCTCTTATTTATACTTTCATGTAGTATCTCACTTTCCTTATTTTAGGGAGTTCTCCATTAACTTTATTATTTAAATAATTTGTTTTGCAAACACTTTGACTTTTTGGGGGCTTCTATATGACTCATGAGGGTTCTTCAACTTCATATGGCCATAACTCTCTAACTGTGAGGAGTTGTGTGACGTTCCACATACCACCAGAAATAGAATGAAAAGAACTATCTATCTAGGATAGTTTCACTGACCTTCATTTCATTATTCCACAATTAAGCATGGGTTCTCTAACCATACTTCTATGATAACTCAATCTGCAAAGCGTCTTCCCATGAGAGATTTCACCATAAGGGGACCACTTTGGAGTTCATCCATTTATACTTCTTATCAACCATGATAAGACAATAATGAGTCATCTTTACATCAAACAAACTTGGGTCCATTACCCAAACCTTTGTGCTACCAGGCTTTCTTCAAGGGTTGACATCAATGACAACCAACCTTAATCAACAACCTCCCCCTTTGGCATTGATGGAAACACTCTAATGAAATATTGAAATCATATCACTCATGCTCCCCCTGGAACCATGCCTCTGTCCTATGCATATATGTGACCATTTAACCCCTTGGAACCATGCCTCTATCCTCTGCATCTGATAAATATCTCCCCCTTTGTCATCAATGGCAAATATATATTTCCATCCAAGGTTTCTCCCCTTGACTGAACTATTCTCTTTATGGTGTTTCCTCGTGTACATATAAGACATATAAGATAAGCATTCAAAAGAATTCATTTTGGAGTAGAAATAACTTTGAGTCTCTGGCGAAGATACTCAAAGGCTTACCATGGAAGTGGTTTTGTAAATATGTTTGCCACTTGTTCTTTTGTGCCCACATACTCAACTATGATGTTCTTTTTTACAACCTGTTCCCGTAGAAAGTGATACTTGATTGGAGTGTGTTTTGTCTTGGAGTGCATCACCTTGTTTTTTGAGATACTGATGGTGCTTGTATTATCACAATAGATTGGAATGATCTCATCATACTCAACCTGTATATCTGTCAGAGTTTGATTCATCCAAAGAACCTGTGTACAACATGATGTTGCTGCAATATACTCTGTCTCGACTGTAGATAAAGATACTGATGATTGTTTCTTACCTAGCCATGATACTAAACACTCACCCAAGTAGAATGTTGTTCCATTGGTGCTTCATCGGTCATCAATACAACTTGTCCAATTTGCATCTGTGTAGGAAATAAGTGATAGATCCTTTCCTTTTGGATACCATAATCCAAACTCTTTCGTTCCTTTGAGATATTTGAAAATCCTCTTCACTGCTAATACATGTGATTCTTTTGGTGCTACTTGAAATCATGCCACCTATCCAACTGCCTGCATTACATCTGGTCTAGATGTTGTCACATATAGTAGGATACCAATCATTGACTTGTATTGCCTCTGATTTGTATACTTTGAATCATCATCTTTTCTCAACTTGCAACTGGTTTGCATGGGAGTGATAACTGGTTTGCAATCTTCTATTCCAAACCTCTTTAACATTTTTATGATATACTTGGTTTGAGAAATAAAAATTCCTTGGTTGCTTTGATGTATCTGAAGTCCTAGAAAGAAGGATAGTTCTCCAAGTAATGACATTTCAAATTCATTCTGCATATCCTTTGCAAACGTTTGGTTTAACCTGTCATCCCCACTACCAAAAATAATATCATCAACATAAAATTTAATTAATAAAATAGTATATTGACTTACCTTGATGCAGAGGTTGTTGTTTGCACTTCTTTTTTTGAACCCTGTCTGCTGTAAATATTTATCTAGTCTAGAGTACCATGCTCTAGGAGCCTGTTTTCGACCATACAAGGCCTTCTTTAATTTACACACATAATATGTGTTCTCTGACAATTGAAATCCTTCGTATTGTTCAATGTAGACTTCTTCTTCAAGTTCTCCATTCAGAAAAGATGATTTTACATCCATCAGATACACTTTAATATTTTTGGAGCATGCATAAGCTGAAAGCAATTAGATTGCTTACATTTTGGCAACTAGAGAAAATGTCT
Source organism: Picea engelmannii (assembly GCA_009831015.1). Lineage (NCBI taxonomy): Eukaryota > Viridiplantae > Streptophyta > Pinopsida > Pinales > Pinaceae > Picea > Picea engelmannii. The sequence continues at coordinate 618,848 of ML778067.1, forward strand.
CTTCAAAGTCAATTCCTTCAACCTATGCATATCCTTTACATACCAATCTAGCTTTGTTCCTTGTAACCTGTCCATATTAATTCAATTCATTCCTATATACCCACTTTGTGTCGATCACATTCTTATCCTTTGGTCTTGGAACCAATTCCCAAGTGTCATTTTTCTCTATTTGATCCAATTCTTCATCCATGGCCTTATTCCAAAATGCATCTTTGTTAGCCTCTTCAAAACAGGTTGGTTCAATCGTAGATGAGAGTGCTAGGTGTGTTTGTTCTGGTGAACGCATTCTTCTTCTAGTCTCAACTCTTGCATCTTTGTTTCTGATAATTTGATCTGAAGGATGATTCTTCTATACTTGTCTGCTAGGTGTCTTTGGAGGCACTTGTTGAACTTGCTCTTCTTCTTCTGTTGGATCCTCTTCATCTTCCCCTTCTTTTTCATATTCTGTTTCTTCTTCGTAAAGTTGTTCCATTGATTCATTTTCTTCTTCCTTTAATTCTTGTCTACCTGTCTCATTAATTGTTACGTTGATGATTTCCACAACTTTGTTCAATATTAGGTTGTAACACTTGTATTCTTTCCTTGTACTTGAGTAACCAACAAGTACTCCTTTGTCCACACGAGAGTCAAACTTTCCCATTCTGCCACCTTCTATTTTGATGTAGCATTTTCTTCCAAAATCTCTGAAGTGCTTCACATTTGCTAGTCTTCCTTTCCATAGCTCGTAGGGAGTTTTGTCAGTGTTGTTTCTGAGCATTACTCTGTGAACTGTTGTATGCACTGTTGTATGCACTTCTTGTGTCCAAAAAATATCTGTCAATTTGGAATCCATTAGCATTGTTCGAGCCATTTCCTATACTATCCTGTTCTTTCTTTCACCAACTCCATTATGTTGAGGTGTCCTAGCAACAAAGAATTGTCTTTTTATTCCATGACTGCTGCAGTAGTCCATAAATTCATTTGAAGTGAACTCTCCTCCATTATCGGATCTCAAGCATTTGATTTTTGAATCCAATTCATTTTCAACCATTTCCTTGTAGATCTTGAAGTTTTTGAAAGCTTCTGACTTATTCTTGAGAAAACAAACTGCATTCATTCTTGTATAATCATCAAATAATAACATAAAGTATTTATCACCTTTTAAACCCTTTGTTGTAGTTGGTCCAACTAGATCAATGTGCACAATTTCCAGTGGTCTTGTCGTTGAATATTCATTTGATTTGAACCTGGTCTTTGTTTGCTTTCCTTGTTGATAATGATTGCATAAAGTGTTGGTTGGTTTCGTGATCTGGGGCATTTATTTGACTACCTCTCTTTTGTTGACTTTGACAAGGTTATCAAAATGTATGTGACCCATTCTTCTGTGCCATAGACAACTTTCATCTTCCTTTCCTAGACAACACTTTTCATTTCCAATTTCACTTAACACATATATGTTGTTTGAAGTTCTCGCAGTTGTAGCAATCAATTTTCCTGAACCTTCATTTATTATCTCACACTTTTGTGAATCGAAAGTAACTTTATGACCTTGGTCACACATTTGACTCACACTTAGAAGATTATGTTTCATATCTTCTACTAGTAGAACATTTTCTCCCTTGGTATTCTTGTTCCCAATTCTGATTGTGCCTTTTTCAATGATTTTAATTGAATCATCATTTCCGAAGGAGACTGATCCATCTCTTTCCTTTCATAATGTAAGAAACCCATCTCTATCACCTGTCACGTGTTTTGAACAACCACTGTCAACATACCAACCATGTTTCTTCTTCTTAGCTTGTAGAGCGAGTGTGCGTTCTTCATTGCTATATTGATTCTGCTTTCTTATCCATGTCCTTTTCTGAGGTTCCTGTCTGTGAATGGTGTTATTCTGTTGCGGTTCTCTAGGAGGGACTGTCATTCTGCAATATTTGGCCATGTGTCCAAAGTTTTTACATTTGTAACATTCCACTTCAGTGCTCAAAGATTCAAAGTTGTTGTAACTTCTTCTCCGTGTTTCACTAGGCCTTATTGGATAACACTTTTGTGTATGACTTTCAAATTTGTTTATGTTCCTATTGTTAGCTCTACAATTCACAACTTTATGTCCAAAATTATTACATGCATAACATAAACCAAAAAAGATAGTTTGATACCTGGGAGTTGAAGATCTTCTGAAAGGAGGTACTCTTATGAATTCTTCTTCTTCATGAGGCCTATCTGTCGGTTGTTGATTATGAAATATGAATCTTCTCAATGGAGGAGTGTCCCTGTAATATTCCTTGTATATATTCCTATCCCCTTTGATTGTTTCTGCATAGATTTTTGGATATGTTTCTTGCTCCATTGTTTTGGAGCTTGATCCCTTTTCTGTCTAATTGTATCCAAGTCCAGACTTGTCATGATGAGGTTTTTGACTACTGATAATGTCATCCAAAACTTTTGAGTTGTTCTGCATATTTTTCTTTTGAATATCCTTTCTTAATGTGACAATCTCTACTTCCAAATTTCCAATGATCCTGTCTTTTTCTTCTAGCTATTCTTTGAGTGCTTCTTCAATTATTTTATCTTCTTCTATTTGAACCTTCAAATTTGTGATCATTTGTTCTAGTTCTTGAGTGTCTTCTTTCTTGTCTAGTTCAACTTGTAGTTTCTTGTTTTTCTTCTTTTCTCTTCTCATAACTTCTATGGCACACATCAATTCTTCTCGGTAGTCAACTTCTTCCTCTTCATATTCTTCTTTGGCTTCTTCATATTCTTATTTGGCCTCTTCATATTCTTCTTCAGAGTCTTGTTTATCAGAGTCTTCTACTGCCATGAATAAAACTCTTTCTGTCTCATTGTCACTGGCTTCATCTTCATTTGATGATGAGATGTCTTCTTTAGTGCATAATCTTTTCTTGAAAACTTTCTTTGTGGTTCTTTTGCCTTTATATGCTTGTTTTCTATTTGATTAACCTTCATCATTTCTATTTTTCTTATGAGGAAATTTGTTAGCAAAATGACCAATACCATCACAATTAAAACAAATCAAAGGAACCTTACCTCTATACATGTCGTTGGTTCCCTTGTTCAATCTTTTGACAAAGTTGGCCACTTCTTCATCATCTTCTGAGACGTAAATGCTGCTGCTATTTTCTTTTTCTTTTTTCTTTCCCTTTTGCTTTGAAATTTTGGATGTTTTGAAGGCTGCTTCTTTTATATCTGGATTTTCCTGTTCAGTTCTACTTTCATATGTTGTGAAGATTCCATGTAATTTGTCCATGCTTATTGAGTTCAAATCTACTCTCTCTTCTAGTGTTGATATCTTAGGGTCAAATCTCATAGGAAGATATCTTAGTACCTTTTGAACAATTACAAATTATTTGATTTCTTCTCCCAATCCCATGATTGCATTTACTATTTCATCGACTCTGTAAAGACCTCGTTGTTACAACTACAAGTGATGCAAGCAAGTGCAAATTTGTTTTAAGTAGAAAGACAACAATGAAAAAAATTAAACCACACAAATTGACGATGAACACAATGCATGTAGATCATGAATTGGACAACAATGACTTAGCACACTAGTTCATCATGCGACTGGATGAAACATGCGATAATCAATAGACAGAAAAAAAAAAAATGACTACCCGCCTGACAAAAGCAATACAACGCCTACAAGTTAAAGGACAATATCAACAATCCCGACACAATGACTTCGACGACTAGTAACTAGAACCCTCTATGGTGAGAAAAACCAATCACATTAAGGTGTTACAAAACCAAGTACCAACATTAATTACAACGAACAATACCCCCACATTGGGAAGCATAAGACTCTGTCCAAGTTATCATTCACATCTATCAATGAGGGCCTGTAATGATCCCCTCATCAGGAATCATGTCGTCACAAGGCGATATGTGTGACAATAACCGTGGCACAACATAACATATCTAGACTATACCCAAGCACCCAATCAACAAGTCGACAAGACACAAGGTGACATCATTCAATTTAAATTGCGCAACTAGCCGAAGGAGTTATTGTTTTCTTATGAGGCACTTTTTCGAGGAGGTCTCCCATACTAAAAAACATAAATAACTCGAATAAAATCTAAGAATTCAGGTGCATGGATATTCTGTTTGACTCTCTATATAATGGAAGTAGTACTCGAGTGCTTGGTTAACCATAATTGACATAAGAGATTAAGGAATATAGGTGCAATTTCTAGATTGGGAAATTCATTAATCAAGGCATCAATGTATGCAATTAGCTACCCCATGATCCATTCTCCAACGTTATAAACAAGAATAAAATGAAGAATATACAAAAATCAAGCATTGGGATAACTTATCTTAACAAATATATCGCTGACTAACAAAAATAATTTATGGCTAACGTTGTCAACAACAATCTAGCTGTCTATTAATAAATATTACTATGTCTATTAAATATTATATTGTTGGTATATATGATATTGCCATCTATTAAATATGATATTGCTGGTACATATATGACATTGTTGTCTATTAATCATTGTTATCTATTGAATATTATATTGCTGGTATATATGATATTTCCATCTATTAAATATGATATCACTGGTACATATATGACATTGTTATCTATTAATCATTGTTGTCTATTAAATATTATATTGCTGGTGTATATGATATTTCCATCTATTAAATATGATATCGCTGGTAGATATGATATCACTGGTATATACGATATTTCCATCTATTAAATATGATATCGTTGGTATATATGTTGTCCATAATATATAAAATCAATGTCCATAAAATCAAATATATAAAATCGTTGTCCATAAAAGATATAAAATCGTTGTCCATAAAATCGAATATATAAAATCAATTAATCTATTTTTATTTTAGAGAATATTCCACTTTGATCCATGCTTGCAATACACGTGATTCAACATTCCAAAAATGTTTTATTTAAGAGAAAATGTATTCATAATCTATGGATGTAAGAGCCACGATTTTGCATTCCTGAAAACGTTTTATTTAAGAGAAAACTTATTCATAATCTATGGATGTAAGAGCCATGATTTTGCATTCCTGAAAACATTTTATTTAAGAGAAAATTTATTCTTGATCTGTGGATGTAAGAACCATGTTTTTGAATTTTTGAAAACGTTTTAATAAGAGAAAATTCATTCATGATCTGTGGATGTAAGAGCCATGTTTTTGCATTCCTCAAAACATTTTAATTAAGAGAAAATTCATTCATGATCTGTGGATGTAAGAGCCACGTTTTTGCATTCCTGAAAATGTTCTAATTAAGAGAAAATTTATTCATGATCTATGGATGTAAGAGCCACATTTTTGCATTCCTGAAAACATTTGAATTAGGAGAAAATTCATCCATGATCTGTGGATGTAAGAGCCAAATTTTTTCATTCCTGAAAACGTTTTAATTAAGAGAAAATTCATTCATGATCTATGGATGTAAGAGCCACGCTTTTGCATTCCTGAAAACGTTCTAATTAAGAGAAAAATCATTCATGATCTCTAGATGTAAGAGCCATGTTTTTTCATTCTTGAAAATGTTCTAATTAAGATAAATTTCATTCATGATCTGTGGATGTAAGAGCCACATTTTTGCATTCCCGAAAACGTTCTAATTAAGAGAAAATTCATTCATGACCTCTGGATGTAAGAGCCACGTTTTTGCATTCTTGAAAAAGTTCTAATTAAGAGAAAATGAATTCATGGTCTATGGATGTAAGAGCCACGCTTTTGCATTCCTGAAAACATTTTAATTAAGAGAGAATGCATTCATGATCTGTGTATGTAAGAGCCATGTTTTTGAATTCCTGAAAACGTTTTAATTAAGAGAAAATTCATTCATAAGAAGGATCAAGATTAATCATTCAACAATGAAAAATCAAAGATGCAAAGACACACATTCACAGAAACACTAACACTACTCATTCATAAATGAATCACTCAAGACACAAAGATACTCATTCACAAAAATGCAAGGATTAATCATCCAGAAAACGCAGAGATTTATCATTCAAGCGCAGAGATTTATCATAAGAGGAAAACACAGAGATAAGTAAGGGATAGATAGTTGGGAAATTTTTTATCCTTCACTTATTATCCATGTAAAAGAAAGCAGGGCATTTGAATCTATAAGTCTTTAAACACCAGAGTGACGACCGTCGATTCATCTCCTGACCAATTGCTCAGGTACAGACTAATAACTTAGGGGATAAGGGATAGAAGATAAAACACAATTTTTCTTCGTATTAATCAATAAAAACAAATGCAAAGAAGTCATTGCAATCAGAGGTTGGGTTCGCCAAGGTAGATCAATTCAAAATACAATGAGCATAAGGCTAGGATGAATTTAAGTTCCTTGATCATAAGACGTTGGGCTCATCAAGACAAATTGCTGAAGATAAAAATAAATCTCTGGATAGTGTTGTGATGAATAAAACATAATCTTTAACACAATAGAAGAACATTATTGAAGGCGCAATAACAATATTTAATTTACCATTCAATACAAATATACACATTCGTACCGTATCCAAATGAGAAATCTCTGAGTCATTGTCCCACGTGCGCTCTGTCCAACTCCCGCTTGCCGACCGATGTGACCTCACCGGTACCTCCCAGCCAATGCTAGGGGTGCTCTTCTCCCCCCTAAGACCCCTGAGCCGCAAAGGGGCCATACACACAATACCAGAGAATGCTAGCACCCAACTCACCTTGCAAGGCCGAGCTACCACTCGTTACTCGAGCTGGGTATCCCAACTCCCACAAGAGAAAGTTCAATTAAGCTAAAATTTCATCAGTGTAATGTTACACAAAAAGATGAGATCCATACTCCTCCTCCTCCATCCTTTTTATATAGTTTTTAAGTAATTAGTTTCCCAAATTCTCATTAAATTCCTTTTGCAGTTAATTAATTTTGAAAAACCTCCCCCGTACACATGTCGTCCGATCCCTAGTTGCACCAGAAAATCAATTTTATTAATTAATTAATTGTTCCTATTTCCCTCATCCACCTAAGAGAATTCCTAAAAATACTCCTTGGTGTCCCAAAATTCCCTTACACTTCTTAAATGACTTACGCCTTACTTAATTCCTAGTTGAGTTCATAATTAGAAAGTTCCAAAGGCAAGATTCCTTACTAAGTTAGACATTCAGATTTTTCTTTACGTTTCCCCTTTTCTTTAAGTTTCCTTTTTCTTTTAAGTTTCCCCCTTTTTCTTTAAGTTTCCTTTTTTCTTTTAAGTTTCTTTAAGACTCCGCCTAAGCCTTCCTTGGATGCGTCAGTGCACACCAAGAAGTCCATGTCCATGTTAGGGACCTTTAGTATTGGTGTTGTCATCAACATCATCCATGTTAGGGACCTTTAGTATTGGTGTTGTCGTCAACAACACATTTCTCGGTCCAAACAAATTTCTTATTCTTCTTTTGCAATTCTGTGATTGGGTTTGCTGTCTTTGAAAAACCCTCGACAAACCATCGATAATATCTTGCTAAACCCATGAAGCTACGCACTTCAGGGACATTTGTTGGCATAGGCCATTCCATAATATCCTCAACCTTATTTGGATCCACGACGATACCTTCTCTGGAGATGACATGTCCTAAGTAATGAATCTTCGATTGATAAAATGAGCATTTAGACAATTTCACATACAATTTGTTCTCTCCTAGACATTGTAGGTTCAAGTGCAAGTGCGCGTCATGCTCCTCCATCGCCCGAGAGTAAATCAAAGTAGCATCAATGAATACTTGGACGAACTTGTCCAAGTATTCGCGGAACACCCCGTTCATCAAACTCATAAATACCCCTGGGGCGTTTGTCAATCTAAACGGTAGAACGGTAAACTTGTAATGTCCAAATCTCGTCTTAAAGGCGGTCTTAGGGATGTCGTCCTCTTTGATATGTAACTAGTGATACCCTGATCTCAATTCAATCTTTGAAAACACCGTCACGTTTTTCATTTGATCAAACAGATCATCAATCCTTGGAAATGTATACTGATTCTTGGTCATTGCCTTGTTCAATTGACGGTATTCATTGCAGAGTCTCCACGAACCATCCTTCTTTCGTATGGAAGTAACAGGCGCACCCCATGGTGACACACTTGGACATATAATACCTAGGTCCAACAACTCCTTCAGTTGCATTCTCAACTCCTATAACTCCGGGGTTGACATCTGATAAGGCGTTCTTGCTATCGTTTCAGCTCCCGGTTTTAGGTCGATGGTAAATTTCAATTCCCTCTCAAGTGGAATCCCAAGTAACTCCTCAGGGAAGACGTCTACAAACTCTCTCACCACCAAAAGGTGTTCTATACCTTCTGCTACTCCCTTCTCATTTAATGCAAGGATCACATAAATCTTACATCCCTTGCGCATTCTCTTCCGTAGCTGCAAGGAAGAGATGAAACTCAGAGAAACTCCCTGGTTTCGACCTACAATCACGTGTCTATGTCCCTCATCATTGACCAAGTTCAACCATTTCGTCTTACAGTTGAGTATCGCCTCATGCGATTCCAACTAGTGCATACCAATCACAACGTCATAAGATCCTAAGATCGTGATCTATAGGTTGGCCCTGGTGACAAACTCTCCTAGGTTAAGGATACAACCCATAACCTTCCCACCAATCTTTTGTTTGGTTCCATAAGCCATTTCTACAAAGCTAAACTCATCCTGTTCGACTATCATTATCTTAATTATTTTTAGTGCTTCCCCAAAAATGAAACTCTCTATAGCACTTGGGTCTATCAAAATACTAAGGGTCTAGTTAGCGACGGTACTTGATTTCTTGAGCACAATCGAATGGTGCTTTGCGTGACAGTTATTCACAGCTGCATGAATCTGATGGGCCTTTCCCAAATCTCTCATGGTAGTGGGTCCAACTAATACAGATACTTTATTCCTATCCACTGGGTAGTCGCACTGTTAATGTGGCTCCCCACATGTCCAACACCCTTTATTTAGTCCAGTACTCTTGGTACCCAAAGTAGGAGCTGACGACCCACCGGCCTGGAACCCTAGTATATTCTGTTGAACAGGCCTAAACTCTGCTACTATGGTCGACATTGCTACTATTGTTGTGGTCCTCAGTAAGGATTCCACTACTGAGGCATTGGTCATTGAGGTGTAGTGAGACTGGATCCTCTCTCGAAGCCACGATATCTTGGTAAGTGTCTAGCTGGTGTTTGATGCTGATGCGCACCCGTTGACACCTGCCCTATTGGTCTCGCTAGAGTCCTGCTCTGAACCCTGCTGATAAGATCCTCCTCTGCTATGAGGGCCTTCTGGACAACATCATGTAAGGTTTGAGGCATCAGAATCCTAACCTTTTCATGAAGGCTGACATTAAGGCCAAACATGAACTTCTTGACCTTAAGTTTCTTGGTATTCAGCTATAGAGCATACTGAAGCAGCTCCATAAAACATGCCTTATACTCAAGCACCATATGAACACCCTGTCATAAGGCATTGAACTCATTGAGCTGATGCTCAATGAATTCCTCCAATAGATACCTCTCTCGGAACCGTTCCTCGAACAGTTCCCATGACACATCTTTGACGACCATGTTCAATTGCAGTAGGAGCATCTTCCACCATAGAAGAGTGCTCCCTGTTAGTTTAAATACCACCATGTGGACCTTCATGTTGGAGGTATAGTCATGAAGTGAAAATCACATTGCCATATTCTCTAACCATGCCTCAGAGGCTGTGTTGTATGGGGCACCAAAGAAAACGGGAAATTTGACCTTATCGAGTTCATGGTGAATGCTACCAGTACCAATCGGAGCGCGCGGTGGACCCTCAGGGGGTGTCAGTGCTCTGGCCTCATATCTATCCAAATGGATGATCAGTGCTTCAGACATCCACTGAAAAGACCTCATCAACCCAACCACATCATCCACAACTATCTGTTCATGCCCGACAACCTGTTTTTCTCCCTAGGAGTTAGACTCCTCAGGCGTGGATGCTACTGGAGGTGTCGCGCTTCCTCCCCTAGCACCCCATTGATTTCCTCCGCGACGTCCTCTAATCGAGATCACCGCATGGACACGTTAAAGTTTTAATTAGCTCTAGGTTAAAACTCAAGGGTTTACTGCAGTGGAAAGCATGGCGATCCATAGTCCCATGGTTGAACCTCGCTCTGATAACATATGTAATGACCCCATTTTTATGACTACAAGTGATGCAAGAAAGTGCAAATTTTTTTTAAGCAGGAATGCAACAAGGACAACAGTTAAACCACACAACTTGACGATGAACACAACGCATGCAGATCAGGCATCAGACAACAACGACTCAACACACTAGCTCATCATGCAACTGGATGAAACATACGATAATCAATAGACAAACAAAAATGACTACCTACCCGACACAAGCAAGACAACGCCTACAAGTTAAAGGAAAATATCAATAATCCCGACACAATGACTTCGGTGACTAGTAACTAGAACCCTCTACTGCGAGAAAAAACAATCACATTAAGGCATTACAGAACCAAGTACCAACATCAATTACAATGAACAATACACCCACATTGGGAAGCATAAGACTCTGTCTAGGTTATCATTTGCATCTATCAATCAGGGCGTGCAATGATCCCCTCATCAGGAATCATGTCGTCACAAGGCGATAGGCGTGACATAAATTGTGGTGTAAAATAACATATCTAGACCTTTAACCCAAAAAAAATCCCTCGCTCTAGGAGACCGAAGTATTTGTCAATAAATACACAAAGTCTATACCTAAGCACCCAATCAACAAGTTGACAAGATGCAAGGTGACATCATTCAATTTAAATTGCGCAACTAACCAAAGGAGTTCTTGTTTTCTTATGAGGCACTTTTTCGAGGAGGTCTCCCATACTACAAAACACAAATAACTCAAATAAAATCTAAGAATTCAGGTGCATGGATATTCTGTTTGACTCTCTATATAATGGAAGTAGTATTCAAATACTTGCTTAACCATAATTGACATAAGATATTAAGGAATATAGGTGCAATTTCTGGACCGGGAAATTCATTAATCAAGGCATCAATGTATGCAATTAGCTACCCCATGATCCATTCTCCAACGCTATAAAGAGAATAAAATGAAGAATATCAAAACTCAATCGTTTGCATAACCTATCTTAACAAATATATCGTTGACTAACAAAAATAATTTATGGGTAACATTGTCAACAACAATCTAGCTGTCTATTAATAACTATTACTATGTCTATTAAATATTATACTGCTGGTATATATGATATTGCCATCTATTAAATATTATATCGCTAGTACATATATGACATTGTTGTCTATTAAATATTATATTGCTGGTATATATGATATTGCCATCTATTAAATATGATATCGCTGGTACATATATGACATTGTTGTCTGTTATATATTGTATTGCCGATATATATGAAATTTCCATCTATTATATATGATATCATTAGTAGATATGATATTTCTGGTATATACGATATTGCCATCTATTAAATATGATATCGTTGGTATATATGTTGTCCATAATATATAAAATTGCCATCCATAAAAGATATAAAATTGATGTCCATAAAATTGAATATATAAAATCAGTCCATAAAATAAAATATATAAAATCAATTAATCTATTTTTATTTTAGAGAAGATTCCAATTTGATCCATGCTTGCAATACGTGCGATTCGACATTCCAAAAACGTTTTATTTAAGAGAAAATTTATTCATAATCTATGGATGTAAGAGCCACGATTTTGCATTCCTGAAAATGTTTTATTTAAGAGAAAATTTATTCGTAATCTATGGATGTAAGAGCAACGATTTTTCATTCCTGAAAATGTTTTATTTAAGAGAAAATTTATTCCTGATCTGTGGATGTAAGAGCCACATTTTTGCATTCCTGAAAATGTTTTAATTAAGAGAAAATTCATTCATGATCTATGTATGTAAGAGCCACGTTTTTGAATTCTTGAAAACATTTTAATTAAGAGAAAATTCATTCATGATCTGTGGATGTAAGAGCCACTTTTTTGCATTCCTGGAAACGTTCTAATTAAGAGAAAATGTATTCATGATCTGTGGATGTAAGAGCCACGTTTTTTCATTCCTAAAAACGTTTTAATTAGGATAAAATCCATTCATGATCTGTGGATGTAGGAGCCACGTTTTTGCATTCTTGAAAACGTTCTAATTAAGAGAAATTTCATTCATGATATGTGGATGTAAGAGCCACATTTTTGCATTCCTGAAAACGTTCTAATTAAGAGAAAATTCATTCATGATATGTGGATATAAGAGCCATGTTTTTGCATTCCTGAAAACGTTCTAATTAAGAGAAAATTCATTCATGATCTATGGATGTAAGAGCCACGTTTTTTCATTCCTGAAAACGTTCTAAATAAGAGAAAATTCATTCATGATCTATGGATGTAAGAGCCACGTTTTTGCATTCCTGAAAACGTTTTAATTCAGAGAAAATTCATTCATGATCTGTGGATGTAAGAGATGTTGAGGAAAATATATGAAATGATCTTAGTCAAGCATTTTCAAATTCTGCTTGGCTAAAGCAAAATAGATGGGAATATCACCCTATGTTTATAGTCATTAAAATTAATATCCTAACTCACAAGTATTGATTACAAGTGCTTAGGCTAGTCTTTTTATAAATAAAATCTTGCTGGAAAATTAGTTATCTATATGATTTTCTGAATATAACATTTGTTGAAATAAATGTAGAGACAGAAGCAAAGACACCAAGATGGTAATCAAGACAGATGAGACATAAAAAAATCCTTTATTTCATTCTAATTCACCAAAGATTCATTCTCTTTACAAAATTTCATGCAGAAATTTTGGACCAAAGTCAAACTTAGACATCCCCAATGGAACATACAAAAGGACCTCTGACAGAAAATAAAAAAAACTGAACTCTAAAATCTGGATCATTTTGCCACAGATTGCTGCCCACTCGACTCTGCACAATATTCTGTGTTAGTCATGAAAACTAATTCACAAACAAACAATTCTACACAGACTATCAAAGATAGATCAACACCTCTGAAAAACAAGTGTTTGAATGATGTAATTCAACCCTGAATCTTGTTGTCTACAATAAGACCCTCCTATCATAAAAAAAAATTAGGCTTGTGATAAATTAAGGAACGAATGAAAATTGAACTATCTCAACATAAAATCAAAGAGAAAACCTTAATATGCTTCTCCTTTTATCCTCCCTTTCCTTTTTCCTTTAAGCAAATTATAATTGGTTGAAGTAGTTGAACTACCTCATTAGTTAAGTTAATTAAAAACTCAACCAACTTTTTAGTTAAGGGGGAAAAGTAATGAATAATAATAAGGGTTTTAAATAAATAATAACTAGTAGGTGGGACCCCTTGTGACTCCCTTTAGCTCTTAACAATCATAACATAACTAGTTAATTAAGAAAACACCCCTTCTTGTGACTCCCATCATCACATTCATATTTGACAATTTATTTCATTGACATCTGAAATTATCTTCAAAAATCTATGACCAATATATCCAAAAAGCCTGATGTCCAAAAATCTGAAGTCAATTGTTCTTAATCAATAGATAAATAAATAAAATTTAAAATCCATATTTTCCAGTCCGCGAGGTAATATTTCCTTTGTTGTTGCTATCACCTTTTAAACTCTCTGAATTTGCCTTAGGTTGTGTGGAGCCTTTAGACTTAATCTCGTTGATCACATGAGAGAAATCATCCCTTAATTGCATGTGGAAGGACACTGATTTATCATAATCATTTGAAGGTGAGGAAGGGGCAATAGTGGCTTTCCCTTTGTCAGGGGCATAGTGGGCCTCGGTTTTCATCCTTTTATTTGAATAGCTCATTCCTGTATGCATAATTGATTAGCAAATAGTTCCTTTAACAACCATGCATGAAAACTCTTTCAAAATATGAAACTTTGACTCAGTTACATATCAGACTCATGCAATCCAATCCATATAAATTGTTTAACTATTGTCAATGAGTAGGGGGTGAACAAAAGGTCCTGGGATATGCAAGGGGTTTGTATTGAGAGAAACATGATAAAATGAGGGGGAAAGAAACATGGTTACTGCTCAAAGTCAACAAACAATCAACTGTAATGCAAACCAAATAAAATATCATCATGATCCAACCAAGAAACTGCGATTACAGAATGCTTCAATACATAATTCTTCTTGACTGTAATTAAATTTTAGAACAGGGAGTGAAAAATGAATGTGGGAAGGCGATGGGGTTGTAATTAGCTAAAAGTGAGATAATGGTAGGGAAAGAGAGCGGATGACTTTAAGTTCCAACCGCCCTGAAATATAAATGCCAAATGTAGACAACATGTCACTATCACTGAATCAATGACTACCACTCTCAACCTGTACGAATCAACCAGCACTAAACAACCTGTACCAATAACCTAAACCAACATGTACCATGCATCAACCATGACTCATCAAGATGTACCAACATCATAAACTATACACCTCGTGTATGTGACAACTCATCAACTATACACCTCATGTATGTGTCAACTCATCAACTACTTGTCTCAACCATGTACCCAACATGTACCTCAGCCATATACCAAAGACATACACCAATATAACCATCAAAAGTTATCTAACAATTCATCACTCTATCCACAAACCAAATACCATAAACCCTTACATCAAACCATGTGCCACAACCTCACTGTTATGTAACCTCAAGCTAAACCAACAACTTCAACAACACATCACAACCAAAAGACCAATACCCATATGCCAAATACCAACAACAAAATACCAATTGTATCCCTCAACAAATATGATATATGCAGCAATACTAAACATCCAATACCATCTCAAGAGATAAACCCTAGGTCACAAAACATACCTCAAACAAGATGTGCCATATCTTTCATAAATAGACCCCAACCATGTTGTTGCCGCACTTTTTCTGTCGCGATTTTCTGCCGCACTTTTTTTGTCGTGATTTTTCTGCCGCACTTTTTCTGCCACGATTTTTCCATTAAACTTTTTCTGCCATGATTTTTATGTTGCACTTTTTCTGCCACACTTTTCTTGCCGCACTTTTTCTGCCGCACTTTTCCTGCCACACTTTTTCTACTGCAATTTTTCTCTATCAATAATACTTACCCAAATAACCTTTCACAAAAATAGATATTCAATGATACTCAAGTGTGATTAAATGAGATAGCCTTGCCTCTTATTTATACTTTCATTTGGCATCCCACTTTCCTTATTTTAGGGAGTTCTCCATTAACTTTATTATTTAAATAATTTATTTTGCAAACACTTTGACTTTTTGGGGGCTTCTATATGACTCATGAGGGTTCTTCAACTTCATATGGCCATAACTCTCTAACCGTGAAGAGTTATGTGACGTTCCACATACCACCGGAAATGGCATGACAAGCACTATCCATATAGGATAGTTTCACTGACAAATTCACTGATCTTCATCTCATTACTCCACATTTAAGCATGGGTTCTCTAAACATACTTCTAGGATAACTCAATCCGCAAGGCATCTTCCCATGAGGGCTTTCACCATAAGGGGACCACTTTGGAGTTCTTCCATTTGTACTTCTTATCAACCATAACAAGACAATAATGAGTCATCTTTACATCAAACAAACTTGGGTCCATTACCCAAACCTTTGTGCTACCAGGATTTCTTCAAGGGTTGACATCAATGACAACCAACCTTAATCAACAATTATTGTTGAGGATTGTAGAGACAAAATAAAATCTCATCTATTATTTTATTGATTGAAAAAAAATACTTTGGTACTATACCTAGAAAAAATATATGGAAAACACTCATACAATTATATATCTCACTTGAACTTTGTAGAGTTTTGATTATTTCCGATAAAAAAAGTTTTTGTCTAAGATGAAATGTAAATTGAATGGTCAACAGACGATAATTCTACATTGGTATTAAGAAAGGGTGCTCTCTTCCCTTTTCCCACCTTTTCTACCATCTATATTTATAAAATTGAGCAATGTTTAGAAGAGGAGGGGTGCATTGGTATTACATGGTTAAATTCATTATCATCTTTTTATTGTCTGTTGATGATATTGTTATTTTTGAAAAAATGTTTGATGATGTTCACAAGAAACTCAAAGGTCTCCAATCATTTTGCAAAAATGATGAGCTTATCATTAATATTGATAAAACCAATATTATGGTAATTAAATCTAACAAAATAATTTATCCTCTAATTTCATTTGGTGATAACACCCTTGAACAAGTGTAATATTACAAATACTTTGGCATTGACTTCAATTTCCATTTATATTGGAACCACAATGTTAAGATCAAGAGAATCATTAGTGGTTTTAAAGCACACTATGGTCTTGAAAACAAATATAGAAACACTAATATCTAGGACTACAATAAGAAAAAACTCATTTTTAAGAACATAGTTACCTCGGTTATTCCATATCAATATGAAGTATGGGCCTGTAACATCTCTTGTGAGACCTGGAATGAAATTGAGAAAATCTAAAAACATTTTTTAACACATTCTTTTAAAATAAAATACAATGCCTCTTAGCCCATTATCTTGATTGAAGTAGGATGTACTATCATGGAGTCTAAATCCATCATTAATATTTAGAATATAGGCATAAATTTCTCAAGTTGAAAAAGGATAGGCTATGTGTTATTTCTTGTGATATGAGCAGTAGTCACACATAGACACAAAAGAGGTCGAGCTAGAGATTATAAGGCTTGGAATAACTATTGGAAAATAAAGCATGGATACAAAATTAATAATATATATATTGTGAGGTCTTACATCCCTATGAAGTTTAATGATAAAACTTAGAATGACTAGAAAATCACTATAAAAGGAATTTGAAATACTACAAGGATTTTATCAATCCTAATTTGGTTGATCAAAACTATTTTCCAACATTATGAGCTTAAAAAATAAAAGGAATATTGCTAAAATTAGGACCAATGCTCATAATCTCCATAATGAAACAGATCAATAGACTAACCCAAAAAACCTTGGGATGGGAGTATTTGTAGATACAAAAGAGGTTGAAAATGAACATCGCTTCCTTTTAAAATGCCACACTCTTATTAATATAAGACATAATTTTACCTGGTTCATAACTTAATTACTCTTTAAGACCTCCTAGATTATCAACGCCATAATGACCTTGACCCTTTAATTTCCACTTTGTTCATATGTATAAATGTTATTCTAAACAATAATTAGTTTGAATCCTTTTATTTTTTTTAATAAACCATGTTGGCCTTGAGCGATGGTAAACAACAACATACTCATTATATGTGATAGTTTATTATTACATCATAATGCCTTTATTTTACCAAGAAAAAACTTGTGGAGAAATATAATGGATGATTCCCCACATTCATGGATGGAATATCTACTAAACCTAGAGGCATAGGCTAGTGTACCTAGCCCATGGGGATTGGAACTAGGTGCCTATTGACACATAACTAGTAAAACATTGCCTAGCAACATTAGTGATAACGAGTTGATAAAATCCCTTGTGTTATCAAAAGTTGTTTATACTATGGATTTTATGTTTAATTATGGTGGGAGGGGAGGGCACAATGAACATATATTTCCAATTATAGTTTATGCATATATTTTTCCATCCATATTATATGATTTTTGTCCCAATTGATTATTTCTTCTATTTGGTGATTTGGGATGCCATTAGCATGGACATGTTGATGGTAATTGGCATTGATTGGAACTTCTAGAATGAGTAGAGATGGAACACCACATAGTAGGTGGTGTGGAGCATGATGATGGTATCACCATGCCAGTCACTGAATGTTATGTGGTGTCCTTGTCCATGCACTCATATCCATAGAATGAGAATATACTAATAATTTATTAAAAAAAATGGGCCATTAAGAAATCAATTCATCATAACATAATAGGTTCAATGTCCCATAGAGGCCTATAATGATTCCAATGTATTTATGAGTGCAAATAATAAAATTCCATAGAATAAGAAAGCATAGAACAACTAAACATGGAAAACAAATTGCCATGTTCTTTATTAAGCACATTCACTCACATAATGTGCACATTACATATATTTGCATAACATAGATAGAACACTTATCTTTAAAAAAAATATGGTCTAAGATATTGGCTACTTAGTAGTAATTTTTCACCCAACCATAGGCATATGGTGCATATGCCACCCCTAAGGTAGGTTATGAGGCCACTTGGGCGAACGAACCAAGCTACAATCTTACAACTTACTCATTCCAACCAATTACTCTCATAACTCAGCTAATCTTCTCACTAAAAATAACTCTAGGTACCTCATCCAACCATCAATAAACCATGGAAATCTTTTCCATTTCCCTACATAACATAGGGGGCGGTTTTTCCTTTCTCTTCTCAACAATCCCTTAGGAATATCCTTCCCCTATGATATTCTTTAATGCAAGTAGAAAGGTCCAATCGGTTGATTTCCTTATGGGAATAACCTAGTAGAGTAATAATTGGACTCTCAAGCAACCAATGAGAAATAATATCTAGTGGGATTTTTCCTAAATACCCTCATTTACAACCAATTTATTTCTCATCCAAGGTTTGCAACTCACTCATCACAATGCTGGTTTTAGTTAGCTTCATATTTTGGATTATTGAGTCACAGATGGAGAATATAGCATGGAGTTCTTATGGAGATAATGATTATGACAATGGTGACCATGACAATAAGACAATGATTTTACATGATGTAGGAGAACAAAGGACTCTTCATAGTTTCCCAACCTGATTATAATTTATCCATGCTCCCATGCTTACATAAGATAGACATTTCTCACCAACATCTACATGCATTTATATTGGTTTTCTAAGTTAATATTGGTGGATGTGTTTTGTTTAAGGCACATAATGGAAAGGATATTAGTTCCTAGGCCAACACTTAGCAATATAATATTATTTTCCCATGCCCCCCACCCCTTTCCTTTTCCCCTTTTGTGGACTCATCCTAGCTATCTCATGCTTTGCATGGCCATGGTATGTATACCACAATGTCCACATAAGTATATTTATAACATATACATGCTTACTCATTTTCTAGACGGGCCTTGGCCTTGAGCTTCACACTAGGAATACATAGAATCATATTTAAAACATTTTCAACACAAGGTCATTTATTGAAGCTCACATAAATCAATTACTATCATTATATTTATGTGTCTACAATCTAGACATAATATGATGCAATGAATTCTAAGGGTCAAAACACAAATACTACATATTATCACCCCCTTTCCTAGGCCAAATGCTTCTAGCAACTTCCCTACATCAATGCCACCATGAGTAGGAAGTGAAATTTCTACATGGAAATTACTTTCCAATTTGAGAGATTTGTGATCCATTTATTAGGATCCATTGAGCCCTTGTTTACGAAAAATTGGTCACCTCTATTTTTCCTGCTCTTGGAATAATAAAAATTGACATCAGAAGAAGAAAAAAATTGAACTATTACAAGTTCATTGCGTATCCCTCAGTCTTAGCTTCACCATGCATTTTTTGGATTCAAAATTTTATTTCATATGCTCAAGATATCCAGGTTTTATTCAAACCAACAAAAGAGCACTTCCTCAATATGAGGCAAATACAATTATTCTTGGAACAAAGATTTATTTGAACCATGATCATTCTCATGGAACCACACCATTTCTTGGAACTATGATTATTATCTTGGAACCACATATCAGTTCATTGTGTATCCCTTAGTCTCTGCTTCGCCACACATTTTTTGGATTCAAAATCCGAGTTTGTATTCTCAAGATATCCATGTTCTGTCAAACCGGAAAAAGAGTGCTTCCTAAATATGAAGAAAAGCTAAGTATTATTGAAACACATATTTCTTAGAACCATGATCATTCTCATAGAACCACACCATTTCTTGGAACTACAATTCTTGTCTTGGAACCTCATATCATCTTGGAACTTCTCATATTTTCTTTTCTTGAAATTCTCATATTATCTTGGAACTCATAATATTTTGGAACCACTCTTTACTTCACCATACTCCCCATTCTTCCAACACTTATATTTTTTCCAAATTTCCCACCCCTTTTCCTCACCTCCTTATCTCTCCATTCTCCTGTCCCTTTATTTCCCCTACTCCATACTTAGAATATTTCTTCCCTCCATCATATGAATGGACTTGCACCCTTCTCAATCCCTTATCCCTCCATTTCTCCACCCGTCTGCTCCCCGTCACTTAGAAAATTTATTAGACCCACTCCCCTCCTTCTCTGTTACCCTCAAATATGTTCCCCCCCCTTACGTCATCCTAACTCATCCCCCTCACTCCTCCACCCTCACATTTCCCTTCCTCCTCATCGTGGTCCACAACCCCCCTCCTTCTCTACGATCTCCTTTTCTCTGCGACCCCTCCATTCCTTTGCTCGTCCACATTATCTCTCCTTCCTCACAACCTCCCTCCTTCCACACTCTCTTTCCATCTCTCACACTTAACCAATTTACCTTATGTTTCTCCAATTATATCACTAACCAATCAAATTACTCTATATGGAAGCTAACTATTGGTGACACATGGAAACTCTGCAACCAATCGGGTGATGACACGTGGCGACAAATGGGAGTGTGACATGTGGCAACCAATTAGGTGGTGACATGTGGAAATTTGTGGTAAACAATCATACAATGACACGTGAACTATTGACTCATGATGACTCATCTCCACTGGGCGTTGATTGGGCATAGATGGAGGATGACTGGGCAATCAAAATTTTAATTATTTAATTAATTTTCTAAAGGGTCGAGCTCAAGTCTCCATAGTCTTCTCTTACTTCACACTAAGTGTATGTTAAATTTTGTAATATATAACACAAATTATCCAATATCCCAATACATGTGGTATATAAATTTTATGAAGACAAGTCAAAATTTTAATGAAGAAGCACGAATTGAAATCAAGGGCCCAGATTGCCTCATGAAAACCAATCAACGGTTGTTGAGTCTTGATGTTTCGAAAGCCCTAACTTGAGATATGAGAGGCAAATTTGAGAAAACATTACCTCGTTAGAAAGGTAATTCGATGAGGAATATGGTGGAATAGGTTTCAAGGGATGAAAATGGCCATATTTTTCTCAAAAATTAAAATACAAATTAGCAATATTGTTATGGTGTGTTGATGAATTTGCTTGGTACTTTGACTTCACGAGCTCATATCTTGAGATCTTGAAATTGAAATTGCACTAGGAGGAATCATTGGAAATATGAGATGATGAAGTTTAAATCTAAATTGGTTTTCATGGCTACGAAATTGAATACTGTGCCCAAAAAATAAAAATATAGTCGCCTCTTTTAAAAGGAAATAAATTATTTTTTTTGAAAAATAAAAGCGTTTTTAAAAAAAGAAAAACTTTTATTAAATACGGAAAAGGCCCACTTCAAGGCATGAATGTAAATGATATAAATTAATTAATGATTATTTAATGAGGCATTAATTAAAGCAAATATTTGGAGAAGAAAAGAGTATGAAAAATTCCAAGAAAGAGAAAAAACCCTAACTACATCAAGAAGTTAGAAGAGCAAATTTTAAAAAGCAAGAGAAGGCTCCATCAAAGGGTTAGAGAAGGTTCCATTATCATAGAAGAAGATAACAATAGAAAGGGTCATGCCATCAACATGCAACCAAGATTTTGATCATCAAATAAAGATCTCCATCTTCTCCATTCTTCTTCTTCTTCCACACTATTTTTCTCATGGCTTTATGCTTGTATTTTTTAATTGAGCACAAGGTTGAGATTCTTGAGTATTTCTCTTGTATTATTCTAAGAATTTTCTTATATGATCATGGAGTATTTATAGCCATATATGTGACTGTCATATGTAAGCTAGGATTGTTTATTGGATTCATGGGAATTTATTCTTTTTTCTTGAAAAGCTTTATTTCTGAAGATTTAATCAATTGGTTTGCCAAGATGTTTTCTATTATTGAATATATTTTGTGAATAAAACTCCACAAAAGGACTACTTTGGGTTTTTACTTAAATGATTTCTAAGATCTTGGGATCTTTGAGTATGATATTTTTTAAGTATTCCCATTAAATCCTTTCAAGTTATGAATGCATAAGTCATTTAAAGTTCTTTGAGATGATCAAAATTATTTTATTCTTTTTCTTGTAAGAAGATATGGATGTATCCTCTACTTGCATATGATTTAGAGGGTTGCATAATTGGTGATGATTATGTATATGTTATGATATTGAATCATTCCTTCATTATTTTCATTTTATTTTTTTTTGTAAATGAGTGTGTGAATCTATATTGCATTATAAGGTTATAGTACAAAACAAATGCAAGGGCTCCCAGGATCTGCTTGAATGAAAACCAGATCTGGGGTCCCTGAAATGCAGTATCTGAGAATAAACAAAAAGTACCTGGGTCACCACCATGGGAAACCAACCCAGGCTACCATAATCCAGTCTAAAATCTTCATCAAAAGAAATAAAAAATTCTAAACATAGTGGGATTAGCTCCTACTCTAAGAGACATGATCTGGGCGGGTCCTGTGCTAGTCTATGTTGATGGGGTGCTCTTCATCCCCTTTTTGCTGTGCTGTGTCCTCCTCCCTCTGTTCCACTAGACATATCTTTTTTATGTATGCTGGGGTTCCATTTCTATCGATTGGAGTGATATCTATATGGTGAACATAGTGTAGATAGAGATGAAATTGCCCTGCATCATTTCCAGTTTCTCCTATTGTCTTTTCTGGTCCTCCGCCAGCCTTTTTACCCCCGCCTCTAGGTTACTAAGGTGGTTGACAATTCTTGTTCACTCTTTCTTATTCTCTTTGGTTTCCGTCCTATTGGTCTCCCCCCGATCCGAACACATCTTTCCTATCAGCGTTTTCATTCTCCAAGTTTCCTCCATCATCCTGTGGTAGAGGGTTAACCTCGGTTGTGTGGCTCTGGGATCCCGTATCCCCCCTGCTTCCTGGGTTAGTGTTGACTAGGATTTTCCCCTACGAACGTTGTTGATTTCACCCTCCCATGTTTTAATGATCTTCTTCCCCTTGGTGTCTATCTTCGTGAGGAAGGTGCTCTTTGCTTCCCTGGTCGCCTGTTCGATTCTTGTCATCTGCCAGGCGCTTATAGAGGTTCCTTCCCCTAGGGGCCTCTCTTGCTGCTGGTTTTCTTCATGCGTACCATCTTCACTTGCAGGTGGTGGTTCTTACGTTGGGTTCTCTCCCTGTTTCGCTTCACCTCCTTCTGGTAAGTAAGGTGGCCACTGTAATTGCGATGCCTCATTCTGTGGTAAGTTTTGGTGTCCCTGCCTTTATAGAGCCAACCCGGCTGCAGTCCCATCCTTGCAATCATGGCTTGCTCTTCAAGGTGGTATTGCCTGTCAGTATCCTCTGTTCCAGAGCGTGTGCTCTTGATGACCTTGTCGTTATCCCTGCGCCAATTCTTTGCCCTGCTCATTGTACACCATCCCTTTCCCTGTCCCATCTCAGTACTTAGGTGAGGTGTGCTCCTACTTGGCCCTGGTGTGACCTTTCATCCTTCGTCATTTTCCGCCTACGAGTTATCTCTTCTGCATTCCAATGGGCAACTTTTGTACTTCTTTTTATTAACGGGACCGTGGTTCCGTACCTTTGCTTGATGTGTGATCTGCGTCTGCATTTATAACCTTATTTGATTAGTGGGCCATCAGCTCCTGTCTAGGACCTACATGTCCTTCAGTGTCTGCTGCGCCTCCATTCTTGCCATGATCTTCCGTACTACTCCCGTTGTCCCAGTCTTTTGCCGCAAGTTGGGTGCAATCTATCCGGAATTGACCTTGTGGGATGTTGCGCCATATTGTGTCTAGTTCTGGACCCCCTCATTTTCTATTTTGTCTGCCAGTCCATTTAGTGACCTCCTCACCCAGGGCAACTCCATAGTGATCCTTGTCCCCAAGTGCTCCTGGATTTTTTTCAGTAGGTAGGCCAATCGCCAGTGACTCTGGATTTTACCTATTCTTGTATCGTTTTGGAGCTTTCTCACTGTGTTGATGACTAGCGCAGAGTCTCCTTCGACTATGGAATTTGTCATCCCCTCCCGGCTGAGAATCTCCAGGCCTGTCTCTAGGGCTCCGAATTTTGCGACGTTATTGGTTGAGTTGCCCAGGCTTCCCGTGTACAGTCGTATGATGTTCCCTTTACTATCCCTGATTATTCCTCCCAAACATGATCTTCCTGGGTTGCCTTTTGCCGCCCCGTCGAAATTCAACTTTAGGGAACTTGAAGGTGGTGGTTTCTAGTTGCGCTCACCTATTTGGAGTTGCGGCTATTGTATATTTGGATTGGGTTTACGCCCACCTATTATTTGGAAAGCCTCTAGGACATGGGAGTCCTAATCCGTGGGTTGCGCTCTACCCTCCTGGCAGTTGCGGCTCATCACTATCTCGCATATCATGGAGGTTATTGTTTCCTTGATCTTTCCTTCTGGCCAGCTTTGGTTTCTGAAAATGCGTCAATTCCTTTCCTTCCATATCGAACATATGATCATTCCTAGGGTGAGGGTCCAACAGAGGTTCACCTCTTCTTGGTCGCTATAGTTTTCTCTCCAGAGCTTGATTGTTGCGGCAATGTTACCACGGATCCTGTCGGACTGGCAAAAGATACTTGCTACCCAGTCCCACAGTTCCGCAGTGTAAGCACAATCATCAAGGAGATGGTTGGTTGTTTCTTCCGGAGTTTGACAAAGATGACATCTTGACGGATCGGTGAAACCTCTTTTCCTTAGGTTATCCCAAGTTAGGATGCGGTTGTGTAATATTAGCCACTGGAAGATCTTAATCTTTGGCCATTGGGGGTTGTTCCAAAGCTTATCCCAGTGTTGCGGTAGGTCATCTTGGTCTGGGTCCGTCATATAGTGCTGGACTTCTTTTAGGTTGAATTCCCCTCTGTCCTTTTTGCCCCACCTCAACTGGTCCTCTCCTTTTGTGACTGTTATTTTTCATCTACCCAGTTCCTCCTCCACCTCTTTTATTTTTGTTGCAGGTATCTCATTGTTTTGAGGATTAATCTTGTCCCATATTTTCCATTTGTTGCGGTCCATTCCCTGTTGTTAGTATTGATAGACGTTGATTTTTCCTTGTGTGATAAGGTCTTGTTGGAGTATCTCTCTGTCCTGGTTTTCCATCTTTAGTTCCTGTTGCCAAGCGTCCTCCCATAATCTGGTTGTTCTGCCATTCTTGATTTCCCAATATTTGTGTGTCTGAATCCATGCTTTGTTGCACCAGGCTAGGTTCCAAATGGCTGAGCCTTCCCTGGTTCCTCCAAAGTGGATTCTGTCCTAGTCACGAGTGTCTGATGCATACTTTTCCTTCCATAGGTTTACCCAAGGTGTTGCAGTTTATTTGACCCACCGCCACTAGAGTTTCACCCCATATGCATTGTTGGTCGTTTGTGGATCTTGTATCCCCAAGCCTCCTTTGCGTTTTGGCCTGTAGACTTTCTCCCAGGCCACCAGGGCCCATTTTTTATTTGTTTCCGCACCTCGCCACATGAAGTCCCTCTGGATGGCTCTAATTTTCTGTAGGATCCCTTGTGAAGTGGGGAAGACTGACATCATAAAGGTTTGGATGGCTTGTAAAACATTCTTCGTTAGGATTAGTCTATCGGCTAGGTTAAGGGATCTATACATCCAATTTTTTACCTGCTCCTGTAAGCTATTTATTTCTCTTTCCCAAGTTGACAACTTATAAACTTTGTCTATCAAAGGAACCCCCAAATACTTGGGTGGAAGTGTTTTCCGTTCAAAGCCTAGAATGTTGGTCAAATTCCTTTGGATAGCTGGATTGGTATTAAATAAAAATATCATCGACTTGGAGTGGTTGATCTCATCACCCGAGGCTTCCCCAAAATCTTCTAGGATTCGTTTGTAGGCTTTGGCTTCCTTGACCGTGGGTATGCCATGGAGTAGTGTATCATCCACAAACTGTTGGTGAGTTGAAGTAGGGTAGTTTTCGAAAGGTTTGAGCTTTGTTATTTCCCCAGTTGTTGTTGCATTCTTTATACTCTGGCTGAGGCCTTCCATCATCAGAATGAACATGAAAGGAGACAACGAATCTCCTTGTTTGATCCCTCTCATGGTCCAGAAAGGTTTGGCCGGGGCTCCATTGATTAGTAGAGAGTAGCTTGTTGTGGATACTAAACTGACAATCCAACTGATCCAATGCTGGGTAAAACCAAAGGCTTCCAAGGTCTTGATCATATAATGCCAGCTAATTTTTTCATAAGATTTTGCCAGGTCTAGTTGTATTAACATTCCCCCCCTTTTTTGAAGTTTTAAGGTGTGAATGATCTCATGGGCCTGGATGATGTTGTCCATTATTTGTCTACCTTCCACAAAGTCTGCTTGTTCTTGCGAGATCAGTGAGGGTAGGAGGGGTTTCAATCTATTTTCTATGACTTTGGAGATGATCTTGTATATTACATTACAAAGTGCTATGGGTCTGTACCAGTCCGGGGTTTTGGCTTCATTTTCTTTGGGGATTAGGGTGATCATCGTTTTGTTTAGTGCTTTAAGGATTGAGGCAGACCTTCTAGAGTCCTCTACTACCTTATAGATGTCATGTCTGGCGATTTCCCAACAGGTTTTGAAGAATTCCACAGTGACGCCATCTGGACCTGGTGCTTTCCCACTGGGCATTTCATGGAGCGCTTGGTCCACCTCTTTTGTGGCAATAGGTTTGTTTAGGAAGATGTTTTGCTCCTCAGTAACCAAGCGTGGTATATGTTGGGTTATCATCTGAATGGCCTCTGATTTGTCTTGATGTTGTTCTTGGGCTATCCTGTGGAAGTGTATAACCATAACGCTTTCGATCTCCTGATGTAACTCACGCTCGATTCCATCATGGTCCTTGATCTTCAGGATTTTGTTATGTGCTCTTTTGGCCATGGTTGTTCTATGGAAGAACTTGGTGTTCCGCTCTCCTTCCTTTAGCCATCAGATGCAGGAATTTTGATGCCAGAGTGTTTCCTCCTCTTGGCATCACGCCTCCCACTCTTGGGTCATTTGGAGCTCTTCTTTTTTTCGGTCCTCCATTTAGCCTTCCCACATGCTAGTTTCTTGGAGTTTTTTCATTTTTTCTTCGATGTCGTTTTTCTCTATGTTTATATTCCCGAAGATATCCCTGTTCCATTCCTTGAGTTTACTTTTGATGTATTTAAGTTTCTTGTGTAGTTTGAACATCCTAGTCCCTTGCTCTGGTTGCTCCTCCCACAACCATTGTTTGATTTTTTCCTTGAAAGTCGGGTGATCAATCTATAATTTATCGAATCTGAAGGGTTTGTTCTTAGGTGTTGTTTGGAAGCCTACTTCTAGTTGCATTGGCAAGTGATCAGATCCACCCCAGGGTAGGATGTTGCAATCTAAGGTTATCCCCTGCATAATGATTGACTCTGATATAAGGAATCGATCGAGTCCTGTAGCTATCTAAAACTGGTTCTTCCATTTATTGTTCCAGGTGAACTGGCCATTCTTAGTTTGGAGATCTGCCATCTTCGCTCTGTCTATGAAATTTGAAAATTACTCTGCATCCTAATTCAATCTTCTAATACCACTCTTCTTTTCCGCAATGGAGGTGATAATGTTGAAGTCCCCTGCTAGGATCCAGTGGAGGTTGGTGGCTCAGCCTTTTATATCTTCTAAGTCTCGGATCATTCCTTTCTTTTCCTCTGGCCCAAGGGGCCCATACACATTTGTGCAGAGAATCTCCTCAGTGTTTCCTATGATTTTCATGCGCACCATTAGGGTGTGCCTGGTTGCTTCGGCTGCTATTAAATTTAGGATTTGTGGGTTCCACAACGTGAGTATGTCACCTGAACTTTGGTGGTCTTCGATGGTTACCATATTTTACTTGCACCAATGTTGTTTACTAATTGATTCCATTCTGTCTGTAGTACATTTCATCTCTTGAATAAAACAGAGGTCTGGTTTCTCCTGCTTTAGTTTATTCCTAAGGATTCTTTGTTTTCTTGGGCTGTTTAGGCCTCTTATATTCCAAGTTATAACCTTCATTTAAACATGTGGGTGAGAGTGGGGAAAGAGTTTCTTGATCTTACTCGAGTTTATCAGTAGCGCTCCTAGCTCCTGTAGTGCTACGTTGTTTGATTTCCTGCCTTTTTTTCTCCTCGTCTATTTGGGTGATAGCTACGATTGTCCCTCGTCAACTTTCACTCGTAGGTGTCCTATCTCCTCGTGTATGCATTTTTGTCCTCTGGCTTTGGCTTCCTCCCGTAGGAGGAACATGTATTGGATGTGGTCGAGTTGCTTTGTTGGTACGTTGTCGAATCCCTACCTTTTCCATTGTTCTAGTATGTGCGGAATGTCTATTCCTTCCCTTTCCACCAGGTCTCTGAGATTGGGGTCTTCTGTACCTACTTTTCTCGTGTTCATTTCTACATCTCCCTCTATGTATTGCATGGCGGTGTTGTCGTCTTTTGTTTCTCCTTCCATCGGGGTTGCGCAACTCCCCTAAGCTGTTGTATTGTTTGGTTGTTGGGTGGGATCTTTTGTTGTTTGGTCTTTGACTTCTAGAGATTTTGTCGAGTCCTTGTCTTCTGCTGTCCCTTTGTTTGTTTGGTCCCTTCCTTCCATTGTATTCCAGGTCTCTTGGGTATTTCCTGCCGAGGTTTTAGTTTTCTTTTTATTAGCTCTGTCCCTGGGGTTCAGGGTTATAAACCCTTCCTCGTCTTGCTGAGTTTTGGGATTTTTCGCTTCCTGCTTTTTGTTTAGAGGTCACTCTCTGATCAAATGTCCATGTTCATGGAATATTCTACACCTAAAGGGGATCTTTTCATAATATATGTTTTGGATCCATTCCTCATCCCTGAATTCCAGACTTATGGCTTCTGGGAGTGCTCCAGAAATGTCCAACTCTATGCAAATTCTTGCATATGATGTGTATCTTACTTTTAGGGTGGCTTCTGAGGTCTTCACATATTTCCCCAGTTTGTTTCCTATTGCTTCAAAAGTAGAAGGAAACTAGTAGTCTAGGGGTAGGGAATAGAATCTCAGCCAGACTAGTACCTTTTTGAAAGTTTCTTTCTTCGGGGAGAAGTTTTCTTTCCAAGGTTGCATGTAGAGTCCCGCTGAGGCGTGGAAGTATGGACCTCCCTCAAAGACTCTGTCCCTGTCCTCTAGGTTGATATATATTGTTGTGAAGAAAAACTTCAAGCCGAGGTGGAGCTCTACTTCTCCATTATGATTTTAGTGATATTTAATATAGTTGCGCAGAGTTCTTTCTGTGGGCCATAACCCCATAAATTTTCATATCAGTGCATGCGTCTTCATTTGGTCCCTATAGAGTTGTGTTTGTGGGTCCTCCAGTACCACCTTGGGTATCATTGTTGTTTTGGGTTTGCAAGGGTTGCGCCCCTCTATCCCGTTAGCCTTCACAATATCTTGCACCTCTTTTCGAGTTTCCTTAGCGACTTCCTCCATGGTCTCATTTTTGTCCCAAATTCTCTCTTGATGCTTCCCTGGGTCTGATCCCTAGGTTCCTGTTATCGGTGCCTTGAAAAATCCGTTGCTTAGCCCTTTTCCTCTGTCCACCACTACCTGTTTGTATGAGGGGGTCCCCTTCCCCCCCCCCGCCCCCCTACTGCTCATGTTTCTCTCTGTTGTGTCCGTGATTTTCAAACCCTAGCTCGCCATGACTGTCAAACCCTAGCTACAAAATAACATTCAAGTCCTTATTGCCGACTCAGTCGAACTCCTAAAACTACGATTGCTAATGTCACAATTCAATTTATAATATTCATTATTTTCATTGTTAAGAATTACTTGTTGCATATAAATAACATATCAGGTTATCGAGAACCATTCCATGTATAAATCAAAGAAATAAATATCTGCAGTTTTCTTTTGAGCATTCTCTAATTTTTATATTTCAAGATATTCAAGATATATCTTTTAGCCAAATAGGAGTACCACCTCTATAAAAATGTAGGGGAATTCATATCCTCATGAGGTTGTTGTTTGGACTTTAACTGATTCAAACATTAACATTTTTGACAACCATACTAGGGAACCATTTATTTTCGAGATATCTGAGGCTTTGTTTCAGATATTATTGAAGGACCAAAGTCTCCATGATTCAAAGTTTCAAAAAGAAGATTCAATAAAATTGTTATTTTTTCTAGATGCACATGGTTTATAAAACTATTATCCAAATATGTTTGAATGACCTCAAAAGGAGCCAAGAAAAAACAAATATTCGGGAGAATGAACTCCCCGACGATGCCATTGAAAGAATTCTTAAAATCCCTAACAATTCCATTGGAAAGATTCAAAAATCTCAAGAAGATATATATTATGACTCCTATGAAGAATTTCATTCATGTTGTGATGTCCCTTTTCCTTCTCCACCAATCCCATCAATGGATTTACAAGACCCAACAAAAGGAACAAATGCCCAAATATGAAGGCGACTACATAAAGGCCCTTTAAATCTGCCAGAAGTAGATTTTCAGATGCCCAATATTCCTATAGAAAAATTTTCTACATTCTTTGGAAATACTTCAGAGGATGTAGAGAAACATTTGTTTATATTCAAATGTACATGTGATGTTTTCAATCTCATTGAAGACAATTTTACATGTCGATTATTTTTACAAACTCTACTTGGGAATTTTTTTGAATGGTTTTATTCATTGCTTCATGGGACCATTACTGGTTGGGACATGTTAGAAACTTTGTTTGCTGAAATTTTTTCCCATCCACCCTCTCCCATATGGACACAAGACAATGAATATTTTATCATTTCATATATTCCATATGAAGATCTTTCAAGAAGGAAATTTGAGAATGAAATCGAGAAGCCTCCACCCATTTCACAGGAAGATTTCAACATTGAAACAAATGATGAAAAGTCACAAGAGAATTTGCAGAAAGAACAATTGGTGGAATAAATGAATATTGAGAAAAATGATGAGAAATATTGTCATTCCGTAAAGGAAGGATCTTTTCAGGACATCACCAATGAATATAAAATATTAGATGTGGTCAGTGATAATGAGAAAGATGAAAGTATTTTGAATTTGGAAACTCCTCACTCAAGCATTCTTCAACAACCAAAAAATGATTATATTGGATCATGGTTCCAAAACATAGTTGGCCAAACAATGCAATCATATTTTGGGTGCATATGGTTCAGTTTTTCTCCAGTACACATTGAAAGTACCCATGACTCATTGGTACAAGCCTTAATATGTTCTACAATTTTGGAGCTCATTCCACAAATCAGTTGGATGCTTGAATGGCTCCATTAGAAATATACCTACACTTGAAAGTGTCTCTTCCCTTCAAGTAACATACAGTAGGTAGATCTTGTTTGTACATNCGATATCCTTTTCTCCATGACCCCTCCATTCCTCCATTCGTCTGCCTTATCTCTCCTTCCACACTTAACCCATTTACCTTAAGTTTCTCTCATTATATCATTAACCAATCATGTTACTCCATATGGAAGTTAACTACTGGTGACACATGGTAACTCTGCAACCAATCAGGTGATGACACATGGTGACGAATGGGAGTGTGACATGTGGAAGTTTGTGGTATTGAAGACAAGTCTAAATTTTAATGAAGAAGCACGAATTAAAATCAAGGGCCCAAATTGCCCCATGAAAATTGATCGATGGTTGTTAATCCTTGATGTTCTGGAAGACGTAACTTGAGATCTAGGAGTCGGATTTGGGAAACATTTACCTCGTTGGAAAGGTAATTTTACAATAAAGATGAAGAAATAGGTTTAAAAGGATAAACATGGCCATATTTGTCTTAGAAATTAAAAGAATGGTAGGCAATAGTTTTATGGTGTGTTGAAGAATCTCCTTGGTACTTTGACTTCACAAGCTCATATCTTGAGATCCATAAATCGAAATTGCACCCAAGAGGACTCATTGGAAATATGAGATGATGAATATTACATATAAATTGGTTTTAATGGCTGAGAAATTGAATACCATGCCCATAAAATTAAAATACTTTCCTCTCTTTTAAAAGGTAGTAAATTAAAATTTTTGAAAAATAAAAGTTTATTTTAAAAAAGAAAAACTTTTCTTGAAAACGAAAAAGGACCGCTTCAAGGCACAAATGTAAATGATATAAATTAATTAATGAGGATTTGATGAGGCATTAATTAAATTGAATATTTTAAGAAAAAAACCCTAACTACATCAAGAAGTTAGAAGAGCAAATTTTAAAAAGCAAGAGAAGGCTCCATCAAAGGGTTAGAGAAGATTGCATTATCTGAGCAGAAGATCATAAGAAATGGTTCAACCATCAACATGCAACCAAGCTTTTGATCAACAAATAAATATCTCCATCTTCTTCATTCTTCTTCTTCTACACTATTTTTCTCATGGCTTTATGCTTGTATTTCTGAATTGAGTACAAGGTTGAGATTCTTTAGTATTTCTCTTGTATTCTTCCAAGAATTTTCATATATGATCATGGAGTATTTACATAGATATATGTGACTATCACATGTAAGCTAGGATTGTCTATTGGATTCATGAGAATTTAGTCTTTGTTCTTGACAAGATTTATTTATGAAGATTATTCAATTGGTTTGATGAGATGTTTTCTATTGTTGAATATATTTTATGAATAAAACTCCACAAATGACTACTTTGGGGTTTTAATTTAATGATTTATTAGATCTTGGGATCTCTAAGTATGATATTTTTGAAGTATTCTCCTCAAATCATTTCAAGTTATGAATGCATAACTTATTTAAGGTTCTTTGAGATGGTCAAAATTATTACATCATTTTTCTTGTGAGAATATATGGGTGTATCCTCTATTTGCATGTGATTTAGAGGGTTGCGTAAATGGTGATGAGTATGTACATATCCTGATATTGAAGCCTTCCTTCAATATTTTCATTGTTAAAAAGTTACTTGTTGCATATAAAGATCATATCAGGTTATCGAGAACCATTCCATGTATAAATCAAAGCAATAAATATATGGAGTTTGCTTTTGAGAATTCTCTCATTTTCATATTTTAAGATATTCAAGATATATATTTTAGCCAAAGAGAAGTACCACCTCTATGAAAACGCAAGGGGATTCATATCCTCGTGAGGTTTCTATCTAGACCTTAACCGATTCAAACATCAACAACCCTATGATCCTTAAAATATATGGAAACCCGGTTTGAGCCTCATAGCCCACATGACCCTAGAATGGTTTGATGGGTTCTCTATAACAAATTGGTCTTTGCAAAAGGAAGGGATGACAAAAAAAAATTGTTTTGTTTTTTTCCATGTTGCATTCAATGGATAAAGTAGGATCTATACAAGTTGTATGGCTTCCTCTCTTCTAGATATAGTTCTAGTTTATTTATGTTGGTAGTTTTAAATATTGTGAATATATTCATAGAGTATAAGAGCTAAAAAAAAATTAAATTAATCTTGACAAGGATTGAAATTTTATTTCATTGATGTTTTTTGGTAAAGTGTTGAAGTCTAGTTCTGAAGGTTGTTATAGAGGATTTTATAGTCCTTTATGAATTAATTAAAAAGATTCAATCTCTTATTTTTTTGAAATCCAGAGGAGGGTAGGGTATGTACACCTCCGTAGACTTTAGCAGTCAAATCGTTGTGCGGAGAAGATCCCTTATCCCACAAACAAGGGGGCCTCATACACCAATTTGATGTCTGGCTTAGCCGTGACCTTAAACAAAAAAGAAATATATATGTGTGTGTGTGTGTGTGTGTGTGTGTGTGTGTGTGTGTGTGTGTGTGTGATGTTTATACCATTTAACCTTAATATTACTATAATATAAATGAAGGTGAAAAGTGAACACAAATTTAAAATATCATTTTTGGTATATTTTAAAGATAAATTTTGTATAATTCAATTTTTCGTGACGATCGAAAGATAGATTTAAGAATGACATAAGAAGAAAATTTAATTCCAAGATAGATTTGGGAATGCTATAGGAAGACAATTTAACTCCACTTTATTTTGGCATTGTAGGTCCATTCATGAAATTAAGGAACCAACTCTTGGAGAACAAATTACTCAATCGTTTTATAATTCTTATTTCCAATACGAAATATTGGCCATGTCCTCCTTTCTCTCAACACCATTAATCACTCTTTTAAACACAAAAAATACATATTTTCTCTATCAAGCTCGACACTCTAGAGACCACGGTATCCAGGACGTAGGCTGGAAAGCAGGCAAGGATTTTGGTCTCCCTCAGGAACTGGTATTGGAGTGGGAAAATTATTGCACAAAGTTATCTCGCATGGGCATCACTCTAACTGATTCGATGGACCATTTGTTGTGGGACGGTGGCGACAATTCTAGCCACATTTATGTCAAAAACCTCTACTCGGCCATCGCAAATACAACTTGGCTACACAACATAAATGGCTGGTGCAAACAGTTATGGAACTGGAAAATTCCACTCAAAATAAAGTTGTTCACCTGGATTTCGCTAGAAAACAAAATCCCCACCTAGGATTCACTTCAAAAAAAAGGGTGGATGGGTCCAAGTATTTGCCAACTTTGTCTCAGGGATGCAGAGATAGTTGACCACCATTTTACACATTACCAGTTCTCTAGGCTAGTTTGGGACAAAATCGCACAGGTCTATCACCTATAAAACGCTTGGACAAGAAACTCCATTTCTTCTTGCTTTGACCACTGGACATCTATTGAAAGAATTTATAAATCTCTTCCTCCACTAGTAATTTGGTATATTTGGTTGGCTAGAAATTATAAATTATTTGAAAACATGACAACCTCATCCACTGTTGTTTCTTTTAAATCTCTTGGGTTATTTAAAAACTGGAAAGATATTTACTTGGACACTATTAAAAGAAAGATATTAGTCAGACCACTCTTCTCAAATGATTATCCGACCGGGTGGTTCAACGACGCAACTCAACAAAATGGAGCACTGAGTGGTGCAGGAAGACTGATAAAACTCAGTTTAAACTCAATTTACAAATGGACTATTTGTTGCGGCCCAGGTACCAACACAAGGGTAGAACTATTGGGTGCTTGGGCAACACTTCACTTGGCCTCCAGACTAAACATAGAAAACCTTGACATGAGAAGGGATTCCAAAGTGATTATTGATTGGCTGAATAATCAAGGAAAACTTCAAATCAACACACTCATGGCATGGAAAGATAGAATCAGAATACTCTAGCGCCTTTTTAAGGAACAATCATTCTCACATTCCTCTCGAGAATACAACATGGAAGTGAATCTTCTTTCAAATTCATCATTACTGAGACAAGCAGGAGTGCTCTATTACAACCATTGGTTGGATGGTCATGAGGGACCTATGCTTGCTATTAAAATTTTCTAGGATTAGAAGCACATTTTGTCAGCAAATTTCTGCATATTCTCAATCTTTTCTCTAAATCTTTGCAGTCCCACATATAGTCTATTCCTTCATTTTGTAACTTTTCAACTTTCATCTCTTCTTAACATATTGATCTCTCGCCAGCAAAATTTGGCTTATGCTACCCAATTGCTTGGCGAAAGATTTGACTGGTTTGCGATATTCCTTCGTTGATGTACTTGTTGTGAGAACACATTATATTCTCAAATATAATAGAGGAATTTTTTCATCTGGAAAAAAAAAGTGCACTAAGGGAATTAAAGGACAAAAAGTACCTTAGAATAATTTTATAATATTTATAATTTTTTAAGAATTTTTATAATAAATAAAGTTTTGATTTTTTTAAATTTATGTTTATGGTTTGTTAATTTAAAATAATATTTACATTTACGTAAATTTAAGTATACTTCTGTAGATTTAGCAGTCAAATAGTTGTATGGAGGAGGTTATTTTTCCACAAACAAGGAGTCTCATACACCAATTTAGTGTCTGGCTTGGCAGTGACCTTAAATTTTTTATTTATTTTTATTATTATTATAAGATTTAAGTAAATGTTTTTTTAATTATATTATAGAGGAAAGTAGTGATTGTATTTAGAGTAGCGAGGTGTTCTACAACCTAGTATGGGGGAGATGTTGTCGCATTAACGTTATGTTAGATAAGGTTACATTAAAAAAATTATTTCACCTACATAAAAAAATTTATTGCACCGAGAGTACAAAGGTTCTCTATAGCCCAGTATGGGAGAGATGTTGTCACATTAGCATTATGTTAGATAATGTTATATTTAAAAAAAAATTGCACCGAGAGTAGCGAGGTGCTCTACTGCTCTACAACCCAGTATGGGGGAGATGATGTCACATTAGCATTATGTTAGATAAGGTTACATTAAAAAAAATTAAAGTCAGCTCAATAAAAAAAATTAACAATAATAAAAATAAAGTCGGCTCAATTAAAATAAAACAATGGCATTGACTATTACATATTACACCCATTTCATATTACACACACATATATACTACATACTTAAATATGACAACATCTAAAATATTAATTCCTTCATTTTAAATGATAATAAACAAATTACACTTTAAGAAATTTGATCCCTTTCAATGCTTAATAGATCTGGATTAAAGATAAATCTGTGTTTATTAATATTAAATTCAAATCTTAAATGATCAATATATTAGTTTTCAATATAAATTTTGCTTAAACCATAATTATATAATTACTTCAAAGTTGAAAAATTCCAAAGAATCAAAATGTATATATTCCTTCTATGATTACTTATGTTCCAATGCTTAAGAGTGATGGAAATGTTAGAGTAAATGATACATCTTAGAAGGAAACCCCTCCATTGATTCACAAATATGAAATTCCCTATCAAATAGGAGAAATTATTCAAACTTCTCATATTAGAGAAGAGATCTAGCATTGCCATCTACTATATATGCTATATATGTAGAGAAATAGTTGATGCACTAACAAAATAAATATTTCAATAATTAATAGTCTTAATGCTGGTTGGACTATTATTGGGAAACATCTAAGAAAGAAAGGTATAAGAAAATTAGTATATAATCTAATAGAAAAAAATATAAATACATTAGTATATAATCTAATAACAAAGAAAGATATAAATAATAACTCTTATAAATATTAGTCTATACAAAATGATTATTCCATATTGATTTAAAGAAGCAATTCATAATAATATATGAGTTGTAATATACTATAATCATTATGCAAGTGAAGTTACAAAGGAATAATGCTTATCATTAAAATAATGGATTGTGATGTGAATACGCATGCTTAACGTTTTTCATATATATATATATATATATATATATATATATATATATATATATAATTATTATTTATTCATATATATTATTATTATTTTAACAACTTTATTTATAATTGAAAATATTTTTTTTATATCAATACTTACAATAACAAGTAAGCAAATAATTTAAGAAAAATCTAAATAATTAAAATTGACCATGATGAGATAAAGACAAATGATGAAGTTCAAAGATGTATACATGGAATTAAATTATATAAAAATCATAAATTATCATATTCACTTTAATGTATTTCCAAATCAAAACTAATAATATAGTTTTTTTACACATCTTGAAACTTACATTCAATTATTGTTTTCTTGTAAATGCCCAGCATCATTATGGGAGAGCATAATTTAATATAAACTATGTTTTTTCACTATAAAGTTCAAGTGTGAACATAGTGAAATTTCAATCATGGTCATTAAAAAGTTCAATCCCATGCAAAATATATAATATAAAGATGACAAAAGGTGATAGACATGGATCCCATAAATAATTCTTTATAAAGTCAAGAAAGTGATAAACATGGATCCCATAAATAAATCTTTATAAAGTCAAGAAAGTGAATCATAACTTAAAAAGAAAAAGAAAAGTGCTTTCACTTTAAAAGCATCTTCCTGGCCTTTGCATTCTTTTTCAATTTAATGGTCACATCCCCTGTAACTAACACTTGGGATCCCACTTGTCCTATGACGTTTGAGTGAGAGAGGGGATACTCAAATTGGTATATTTGATAGCTGTCAGGGTAGGAACATTTCTATTTATGGGTATTGCCAAGCAATCAAGTAGTGATATGCAATAAAATATTTATTTTTATTTTTTATAATATTGTTAAAAATATATTTTATTAATTTTTAATAAAATATAAAATATATTATTTATTAAATAATTTTATGAGTTTGAGAATATGTTTTTTTTAAATAACTTTTTTGGATTGTTCACAAAGTGGTGAAAGAAAAAGACAAAATACTAACCAAACACGACACCCACAATACAAAAATCCATCACCTCAATCTAAAAAAATAATAGTATAATGGTTTTAGGTTGTGTTATTCAATCTAAAAATCCTAATCAAATCAACCCTATCTTTTTAGGATGTCTAATTCTTTGAATAATAAAAGGGTTGACCCGTGACGACTTTGAAAAAGTAATGGTTGTACCAATGAACCCAAGCATGTTTGTCACGCCTCTTTGTTTTTCCAACTTCATTGAAGGTAGAAGGATGAGTGATATAATATCATATAATAAATAAAATAATTTAATGTGTCTATGCTTCCCATATTCTTCTCGCTTTTCTATGTCGTTTTAGGGAATGGTTGTTTGAATAGTGGAATCTTCCATCCAAAGAGTTGTTGTGAGGAGAGTCTTTATGAGGAGTGAATGCAAAAGATTGTGCACAGGTCAAGCATCTATGTTTGACCGGCGTGTTCGAGAAGGCGTTGAACAACATGTCAATTCTACTACTCAGGAGGGTGTGTTGGTGGAGCTACTCCATCATATATCTCCTCATCTCAAAGATGAGCTCCAAGTGCTCCAGAGTAAGAAAGTTGGGTGAACTTTGGTCTCGTCCCGTGTCTAAGGTGGGCAAAGGAGGCTCAGTTGGGCGGTCCGTCCGAGGGATTTCCTCTTGGACAATGCAAGTAGCCCCCCCCCCATTGCTGCCTTTGTATCCATTGTTGTAAGGCTGGTGTTGGGTCTATCCTGGGGGTACGGGACCGTGTAGAGGAGGGAGTCGGGTGGAACCTGAATTGGTTTCTCCGGGATTTCCTCCTCCACATAGGCCATTGGAGGCATCTTCAGCTCTTTGGTTCGCGGAGTCAAAGTTGTCGAGGAGGATTTCTCTAATTCACGAAGGAGTCTCTGCCTTGCAACATAACAGTACCAAGAGGGTCCCCTCTTGGATTTCCCTCACTCATGCAGCATGACAGAATCGGGAGGCCGAGGAAAACTGAGAATGAGGGCGCACATAACCGGATAGCTGAGCGGAGTGGAGCTTTGATGCAGCAAAGAAACAGAATGTAGCATGCCATGGACAACCTGGAGTAATATCCTAGAAGTTGATATGACCGCGCAGCCTCCTCCCGTACATGTCGTCATCCCCCTACTATGGCTCATCAATGGTGCCATTAAACCTACGTGAGGGATTTGTTCATCCTTCCTCTATGTGTGATTAATTCCATCCTCCATCCAAGAATGAGGCTTGGGGTGGCGACCAACCATATTAATGGCTTTGATTGCATGGAGTTTGTGTGGCATCCCCTGAGCTACATGGCACCCCATCTAGGGGAGGAAAATATATTATATGTGTAGGATAAAAATGATTTAAACTGAATTATTGTTGGAAAAATTTTAAGTAATCAAAATTTCGAGGGTATAATTCATTTATGATTTGGAATTTTGAAAACTACCCAAATTTCGAAAAATCCAAAAACAACTGAAAACTATATCCTTGGATATAGCACCTTGTATTATTAGGATACTATGCCAATGATAATCGTATAAATCCCCCACTATGTCAAAGTCATATATATATATATATATATATATATATATATATATATATATATATATATATATATATATATATTACAAATAAAAATGATTATAATTGATTTTCATTAATTATCTTAAATGTTAAGACGAGTTGTTATGTTATTATTTTTTGATAAATTTTTAATTTATTTAATTAAAATTGAACTATATTTATATGAAAATAGGATTCTTCCACCATAATAAAATATATATTGATGATGTTAATGATGATGATGATGATGATGATGATTAACATCCATTGAGTCTGAATTGGTCTATCAGACCTTAGGAGGGTAAGGGATTACTTGTAATTCTTTAGAATTTTGTTTATGTGCTCGAAAAACATTAAGAGAAGCTTTCCAAGATCATCATAGTTTTGTTGAGTTAAAAGGTTAGGAAGGTTGGTAGTGTGATTTACAATTGTTTTCAAGCCCATAATAAAATTTACATCCCCCAATAATCATTTTCTCAATGTTATAATTCTACTTAAGCTTATGGTGAATATCGATTCCAAGATATTTGTATGAAGTCATTTCATCTGAGTTGTTGTTGTCATATACGAAGGTATCATAAGTGATCTTATTGGATTTAATGATCATGACCTTAGTCTTGTCAGTATTAACAACCATACCCATATTGGAGCAGAAATCCTTGAGTATTCTTAGTTGGTTTTCAAGATCGTGGGGACTCCTTTCCATAAGAATGATATCATCGGCATAAAGAAGAATATTGATGACTATATCGATGAGAGTAGGACTGACACAACCTGCTTCTTCCAAGCAACCTTCTAGCTTGTCAATGTATATGCCAAAAAGGGTAGGGGACAAGGGACAACCTTGCTTGACTCCAATATTGCAATTAATCTCTTTCGACCAGCTATAGTGTTTTTGAACTTGGAAATGTTCTCATACAAACTTATTGCAACAACCCTCAACTCAAAACACACTTTTATATCTTCCAACTTATTCCAAAGGTTTTTCCTAGGAACCATGTCAAAAGATTTTCTAAAGTCAACAAAACAACACAAAATATTGGTTTTCGTATTGTGGAAATCCTCTGTAATGATCCTAAAGGTAACAAGATGGTCCACAATTGAATGATATCTCCTAAACCCAACCTAACCTTTAGCTCTTTTACCATGACTTTCTAGCCAAAGGTTTGTCCTCTTTTCCAAAATAATTCCATAAAGCTTGGATAAAATTGGGCTAATCATAATGGTCCTATAATTAGAAGGAATGTTTCTATCCCCATTTTTAAAAATAGTAACAACGAGGCTATGTGTCCAGGGTTTAGGGAAGCCTTGTTTGACTACTAAATTGAAGAGCTTGTGTATGTGAGGGATGAGGATAGGGCCTCCGGTTTTAAAAATTTCATCTTGGTATCCTTCAATGTCCTTAGCTTTCAATGTAGCTCGGGCATGTACTTCCACACTAGGGGTGTCTAGTAATGTGGAAGAGGCCCAACTTATTCCTAGACAACACTATATTGGTGGGGACCACTCAAGTCGACTTGATATTAAGTCACAATCGTTGGATGTGACTTAAGTTGTCTCAATAATTGATTAAGTCCCCACCATTAGATCAAGATATTGATAAGAAGATCCAAGGGTCAGGATTGCATGAGAGAAAAGGCTAGGGTTACAAAAAACCTAGGAGGCCTCATTTCTTCATATCTCACGTGAAGGTATCCATCCAAGATAGAGTGGATCTTCTAAGGAGATATGATAGTAGGGTTAAGTCGAACCAGCAGAGAAGGGACGAGCAAGGAAAATACTAGACCAAGTTGGGTTTGGTGAATCAAGGAAAGAAGGCTGAGCTAGGGTCACCTGAAAGTAAAGCCAACAAACCTCCCAAAATTCGTTGAGAGAAACAAGTAGGTCATACGAGTGGTACAGATGCCATACGAGTGGTATGGATCAACAACAAGAGAGGAAAGTCATACCCAGGTCTGAAACTAGAAAATGATTTATGTTTGCAGAGTTTTTGCTTAAGATTAAGGTGAAATCGAGCTACTTCCTGATTGTAATTTTGTTGTATGGTCGCCCAATGAGAAACCCATGACCATACAGATCTGTATAGGTGGTACGGTTCCTACAAATCAGCTTGGCCAGGACATATCTATGTATTAACAGACCTATGATAAATAAATAAAAAAATAGATGGAGTGATGTTTCCAGAATTTGTTTTTCATGTGTATCTTTTGTGTGGTTGTCCCAAGTACCATTAAAGAAAATGGTTTTAGCTTAGATCTAATGTTTGAAATTATAAGTTATTATCCTCTTCATGGTATCAGAGCCAAACCTATAACAACCCCAACAAATCGCGTGTAGCTTTGTGTCCCAAAGACAAGGAAGGAATCAGGTTGAAGAGAGGTTGAACCCTCTAAGTTGAAGCAGGAGAGTAGGACTGAACATGGTCGATCTGTTGAGTAAAAGAGGGAGCAAGTTAGCATTG
The DNA here is from genome assembly GCA_009831015.1 of Picea engelmannii. Taxonomy (NCBI): domain Eukaryota; kingdom Viridiplantae; phylum Streptophyta; class Pinopsida; order Pinales; family Pinaceae; genus Picea; species Picea engelmannii. The sequence goes on from ML778067.1 coordinate 661,114, forward strand.
GTACAAGTATTCCCATTAAACGTAGTGAGAAAGGTTTTCAAAAGAGGTTGGAACTAAGTAGCAAGATGGCTACAAACCTCATATATGACAATAGACTTGATGGTGCCTCCAACTACATGCAATGGAAGTACAAAATGAAGAATTATCTTCAAGAGAGAAAAGTATAGGGTATTGTTGAGAAGTCAGCCACAATCCCCACTGATGCTAAAGACAGAGAATTACATTATGCTCTAGAAATCATAGCTCAGAGGATCCTTCTATATGGAGTGAAGTATCATCTAGTACCAAACATTGGTGAGAAGCAAACAACTCATGAAATGTGTTCACATCTGAAGGGGTTGTTTGAAGCCAAGCATGGGAGTAGAATCATGGCTCTCGAAGAGAGACTTCAACACACAAAGATGAACTCCTTGTAGTGGGGGTAAAATTGTCCCTAGTTGAGATAGTTCGTTCAGCCTTAAGGGGCTTCCCAAAGGAGTGGGATTCCTTCATTGCAAGGGTAGTAGTTAGAGAGAATCTTCCAGATTGGGAAAGGTTATGGAATGAATGTTGCCAAGAAGAGATCAGGAGAGGTAGAAATGTGAATGAGGAGGAAGAGGAGGAGAATCTTTCTCTCACTTCCAAGAGGGGAGGAAGAGGTAGAATAGGAACAACCTTTAGAGGAGGATCCACAAATGAGAGACCTAAGAAAGATCTCTCACATGTCCAATGCTATGTGTGTGGAGAATTTGGACATTTTTCCAGCCAGTGCTCTCGAGCCAAGAAGGGATATGGTACAAAAGGAAAAGGGTAGGAGGTATCAACCTCAGAATAAATCGAGGACAAAGATGAGGAATAATAGAAACAGTTGGCTACCACAACTTGTGAGTTCTCTAGAATGTTTCGAGATGAATACACTATATTTTTGGATAGAAAGAATAGAATCGGGATAGGGTGGTACATAGACAATGGTGCCACATTCCATATGATAGGTGAAAGACTTGCACTTCAGGAGTTTACATCCCAAGACTCAGGTTTTGTGAAGTGTGGTGTGCATTCTAGCATGGAGGAAATCCAAGGAAAAGGGGTGGTGTGACTACAGATAGAATGATGCAAGATTCTAAGGGTGACAGGGGTACTTTATGTACCAGATATGAGAGTTAGTGTGCTTTCAATATTGGCCTTGGAGCATCATGGCTACAGTGTCAACTTCTTTGGATGTGGTGTGCACATTTGATCTGTTAGAAGTCAAACACCAGGACCGCCGGTGATGATAGGAATAAGTGAGGACTTCCTTTACAAGATGTGGGGACAACCTATCTACAACTTCAAAGAAGAAAGTAATGAGTCTGTTGTATCATACTTAAGGGAACATGAATCTATCCTCAATAGACCCATGTGGTGGGAATGGACTCAATTAGAGGAGTGGGGATACTCACATGATCCTGGTGCATGTGGCAACATAGACAATCGAGTAGAGCAAATTGAGTATCATGATTTAGAAAGGATGGGTCTCTCATATTCAGAGCACGAGACTCATAGTGATGTGGACTATGGAGGAGGCATCTCCAGTGGCAATACCTCCCTTTCTAAGAGGGAGTGTTAGATTATGTAGCTCAGGTAGGTACTTCCACACTAGGGGTGTCTAGTAGTGTGGAAGAGGCCCAACTTATGCCTAGAAAACACTATATTTGTGGGGACCACTCAAGTCAACTTGATATTAAGTCATAGCTGTTGGATGTGACTTAAGTTGTCTCAATACTTTATTAAGTCCCCACCATTAGATCAAGGTCTTGATAAGAATATCCAAGGGTCAGGATTGCATGAGAAAAAATTCTAGGGTTATAAATAACCTAGGAGGCCTCATTTGCTTCTTATCTCAAGTGAAGGAAGCCATCCAAGCTAGAGAGTATCTTCTAAGGAGATCGAATAGCAGGGTTAAGTCGAACCAACAGAGAAGGGCTGAGCAGGGAAAATACTATACCAAATTGGGTTTGGTGAATCAAGGAAAGGAGGTCGAGCTAGGGTCACCTGTAAGTAAATCCAACAAACCTCCCATAATTCCTTGAGAGAAACAAGGAGGCCATACAAGTGGTACAAATTCCATACGAGTGGTACATATCACCAACAAGAGAGGAAAGTCATACCCAGGTCTGAAACTAGAAGAGGATTTATGTTTGTAGAGTTTTTGCTAAAGATTAAGGTGAAATCGAGCTACTTTCTGATTTTAATTTTCTTGTACATTCGCCTAGTGAGAAACCCATGACTGTACAGATCTGTACAAGCGGTATGGTTCCTACAAATCATCTTGGTCTAAACATATCTATGTATTAACAGAACTGTGATAAATAAAATTGTGTTAGATGGAGTGATGTTTCCAGAATTTGTTTTTCAAGAGCAAAGATTTATCATAAGAGGAAAACATAGAGATAAGGGATAGATAGTTGGGCGAAAATTTATCCTTCACTTATTATTCATGCACAGGAAAGTAGGGCAGTTGAATCTATAAGTCTTTAACACTGGAGTGACGACCGTCGATTCAACTCTTGACTGATTGCTCAGGCACAAACTAATAACTTAGGGGATAAGGGAAATAAGATAAAGCACAATTTTTCTTCATATTAATCAATAAAAACAAACACAGAGAAGTCATTGAAATCAAAGGTTGGGTTCGCCAAGGGAAATCAATTCAAAATACTACGAGCATAAGGATGGGATGAATTTAAGTTCCTTGATCATAAGACGTTGGGCTCATCAAGACAAATTGTTGAAGATAAAAAGAAATCTCTGGATAGTGATGAATAAAACATAATCTTTAACACAGTAGAAGTACATTACTGAAGGCACAACAAAAATATTTAATCTACCATTCAATACAAATATACACATGCGTACCATAGCCAAATGCAAAAGCTTTGAGTCGTTGTTACGTGCGTGCTTCATCCAGCTCCCACTTGTCGATCGATGTGACCTCACCGGTACCTCCCAGCCAACACTAGGGGTATTCTTCTTCCCCCTGAGCCCCCCGAGCCACAAAGGGGCCACACACACAATAACAGAGAATGATAGCACCCAACTTGCCTCGCAAGGTCAAGCTACCACTCGTTACCCGAGCTGGGTATCCCAACTCCCACAAGAGAAAGTTAAGTTAAGCTAAAATTTCATCAGTGTAACATTACGCAAAAAGATGAGATCCATACTCCTCCTACATCCCTTTTATAGATTTTTTAAGTAATTAGTTTCCCAAATTCTCATTGAATTCCTTTTTCAGTTAATTAATTTCGAAAAACCTCCCATGTACACATGTCACTCAATCCCCTAGTTGCACCAGAAAATAATTTTTATTAATTAATTAAATGTTCCTATTTCCCTCATCCACCTAAGAGCATTCCTAAAAACACTCCTCGGTGTCCCAAAATTCCCTTACACTTTTTTTTTTTTTTTTTTATTTTACTGGGGGAATCGACAACTCGCGGTTCTCGTACTCGAGTGACACGGGGTCGATCCCCGTCGGCTACCACTATAACCCCAGGTGCAACCACCCAGCCCGCAAGAATGGCGCATGAGTAAATCCGGGTGAGAATCGAACATGAGACTTCATTTTACAAATTTCCTTCCATTTACACGGCACTTGCCAATCCGTCTACACCCGTGCGGGAATTCCCTTACACTTCTTAAATGACTTATGCCTTACTTAATTCCTAGTTGAGTTCATAATTATAAAGTTCCAAAGGAAAGAATACTTACTAAGTTAGACATTCAGTTTTTTCTTTACATTTCCCCTTTTCTTTAAGTTTCCCTTCTTCTTTAAGTTTCTTTTTTCTTTCAAATTTCCCTCTTTTTCCTATTTAACTAAAAATCAATTCAGGAACTGTAGATAAACAACCATTTACCCTTTTTCCATTTTAATTAAAAATTAATTTAGCAAGTGTAGATAAAAACAACCATTTACCCTCTTTTCTTTTTAACTAAATTTTTTTTTAGCAAATGTAGATAAAAACAACCATTACCCCCTTTTAAAAATTTAATCCTCCATTATAATTTTGACTTTAATAAATGAGTTTGAATTTCTTACCCCCCTTCTTGTTACATGTTTATTTATTATTATTTTTTACCACATTTTCTACTTACACCTAGGTTTTAATTTCACTAGGCTGGGCGACATTTTTTTTTTTTTGGAAAAAATGTTTTCACACCTTACTTATCACATCATTCATTTTAAGGCTGACTAGTTTTATTCACTTACCAGTTAAAATCACGATGTGCTCTTCAGGATGCACTAGGTGTTCCAAGGGTGCCACTCGCCTCTTTTTGTTTTCCTTGCGTGACGTGCCCTTTAAGACGCACTACGTGCTCCAAGGGTGCCACTCTCCTCTTGACTGAATTTGGTAGACGTCAAACCCCTGGAGTCAATACTCCGCCAGGTGATATTGTGGGAGACTAAGGCCCTCTAAGGAATAAGGCCCCTACCTTATTGTGCGCCCCTTAGAATCATCGTGAGCGATTGTCATAGTCTTCCCTCACGACATCGTGGGTCTTCTCGAACTAGGTAATTGTTAACCTACAGTTCGAGCCACAACGGGAGTGCTAGTAGGTTGTGGCGGGGCTGCTACCACACCTCTCCCTCAATGTCTCTGGTTGTCTTGCATGACCCCTCTACTCCACATGTGAGTCTAGTTGACAAGCTATTGTCAGCCTGCATCCATCATCGAATCATTTTAGCAATAATAATCAATCATCATAACATCTAATCATATGTACATATGTCACATCAACAACATTCAAACCCAACAATCCACTCCCTGACTCGATCCGGAGTCCAAGGGTTTTCATCGATGCCTCTGCATCCTCAATGTCCAAAGTCCCACACACTCAGGAGAACCCAATCAATATCCCCTGTCTATGTAAATACAACGAAATAACATATCATCAAATCCATAATATCCCATAATCATAATCGAAACGACCAATAGTATAATAACCTGGATCACTTGCATGCAAGTGTCCTCAAAGAATAAATTCGCTCAGTGCACACAAGAGTGGGTTGTTACAGACTCGTAAAATGTAAGCTGCAATATTTTCATCTTCCTTCATCTTTAGTTGTTCAAACTGACCTTTGTAAGTTTGAAGATTTCATGCTTTGACTTTTTAATCTCCTTCATAAATATTTTGAAGTTTGTCCCAAATATCTTTAGCATATTTACAATGTGCAACTTTGGTGAATACCGATTCTCCAAGACCATTCAAAAGTGCATTAGTAGCTTTGGAGTTATTCTGGCTGAGTTTTATTGCTTTGTCATTTGTCGACGGAACTGTTGGTGTTGTGTATCCATCTACAATTGATTTCCAAATTTCAAATCCCTGTTCCTGTATATATGTTTTCATCCTTATGATCCAAAATGCATACGTATGCCCATCAAACTGTGGTATTCCATTTTTATACATGTTGTTTCTCTCCATGATCTACCTTTCAGTGGTTAAACTGATTTATGAAGGAACCTCATTCTGATACCAATTTTTGGATTACTGAGAGGGGGGGTGAATAAGTAATAGAGCAATTTAATCATTTTTAACCAAATAATGAAAGTGTTATATCAATGTATCATTATCATCCAATAATTCCAGAGTAAATAAACAATGAAAAAATGAACAATCATACACATACACAGTAAACCAGTGTTTTTACGTGGAAACCCAAAGAGGGAGAAAACCAAAAAATGTTTTTTCTTATATGTCTTGAAGAATTACATTCATTAGAAGCACCAACTTCCTTTTTTTTCCAGCTGCAACTGGAAGGAGGCTCCAACCCCCTAGTTTCTCAGGCTACAACCTGAGGGAAGCTCCAAGTCCCAAATTCTATGGCTACAATCAGAAGGATGCTACAACCCCCTAGGTTATTTGACTACAAACGGAAGGTGGCTACAACCACCTTTCCTTGCCCTGTCCAACCACCCTGAAATATAAATGCCAAATGTAGACAACATGTCACTGTCACTGAATCAACGACTACCACTGTCAACCTGTACGAATAAACCTGCACTAAACAACCTGTACCAATAACTTGAACCAACATGTACCATGCATCAACCATGCATCAACCTTGACTCATCAAGATGTACCAACATCATCAACTATACACCTCATGTATGTGCCAACTCATCAACTATACACCTCATGTATGTGTC
>ML778067.1:674557-688591 GCA_009831015.1 Picea engelmannii
TTGATTTTCATTAATTATCTTAAATGTTAAGACGAGTTGTTATGTTATTATTTTTTGATAAATTTTTAATTTATTTAATTAAAATTGAACTATATTTATATGAAAATAGGATTCTTCCACCATAATAAAATATATATTGATGATGTTAATGATGATGATGATGATGATGATGATTAACATCCATTGAGTCTGAATTGGTCTATCAGACCTTAGGAGGGTAAGGGATTACTTGTAATTCTTTAGAATTTTGTTTATGTGCTCGAAAAACATTAAGAGAAGCTTTCCAAGATCATCATAGTTTTGTTGAGTTAAAAGGTTAGGAAGGTTGGTAGTGTGATTTACAATTGTTTTCAAGCCCATAATAAAATTTACATCCCCCAATAATCATTTTCTCAATGTTATAATTCTACTTAAGCTTATGGTGAATATCGATTCCAAGATATTTGTATGAAGTCATTTCATCTGAGTTGTTGTTGTCATATACGAAGGTATCATAAGTGATCTTATTGGATTTAATGATCATGACCTTAGTCTTGTCAGTATTAACAACCATACCCATATTGGAGCAGAAATCCTTGAGTATTCTTAGTTGGTTTTCAAGATCGTGGGGACTCCTTTCCATAAGAATGATATCATCGGCATAAAGAAGAATATTGATGACTATATCGATGAGAGTAGGACTGACACAACCTGCTTCTTCCAAGCAACCTTCTAGCTTGTCAATGTATATGCCAAAAAGGGTAGGGGACAAGGGACAACCTTGCTTGACTCCAATATTGCAATTAATCTCTTTCGACCAGCTATAGTGTTTTTGAACTTGGAAATGTTCTCATACAAACTTATTGCAACAACCCTCAACTCAAAACACACTTTTATATCTTCCAACTTATTCCAAAGGTTTTTCCTAGGAACCATGTCAAAAGATTTTCTAAAGTCAACAAAACAACACAAAATATTGGTTTTCGTATTGTGGAAATCCTCTGTAATGATCCTAAAGGTAACAAGATGGTCCACAATTGAATGATATCTCCTAAACCCAACCTAACCTTTAGCTCTTTTACCATGACTTTCTAGCCAAAGGTTTGTCCTCTTTTCCAAAATAATTCCATAAAGCTTGGATAAAATTGGGCTAATCATAATGGTCCTATAATTAGAAGGAATGTTTCTATCCCCATTTTTAAAAATAGTAACAACGAGGCTATGTGTCCAGGGTTTAGGGAAGCCTTGTTTGACTACTAAATTGAAGAGCTTGTGTATGTGAGGGATGAGGATAGGGCCTCCGGTTTTAAAAATTTCATCTTGGTATCCTTCAATGTCCTTAGCTTTCAATGTAGCTCGGGCATGTACTTCCACACTAGGGGTGTCTAGTAATGTGGAAGAGGCCCAACTTATTCCTAGACAACACTATATTGGTGGGGACCACTCAAGTCGACTTGATATTAAGTCACAATCGTTGGATGTGACTTAAGTTGTCTCAATAATTGATTAAGTCCCCACCATTAGATCAAGATATTGATAAGAAGATCCAAGGGTCAGGATTGCATGAGAGAAAAGGCTAGGGTTACAAAAAACCTAGGAGGCCTCATTTCTTCATATCTCACGTGAAGGTATCCATCCAAGATAGAGTGGATCTTCTAAGGAGATATGATAGTAGGGTTAAGTCGAACCAGCAGAGAAGGGACGAGCAAGGAAAATACTAGACCAAGTTGGGTTTGGTGAATCAAGGAAAGAAGGCTGAGCTAGGGTCACCTGAAAGTAAAGCCAACAAACCTCCCAAAATTCGTTGAGAGAAACAAGTAGGTCATACGAGTGGTACAGATGCCATACGAGTGGTATGGATCAACAACAAGAGAGGAAAGTCATACCCAGGTCTGAAACTAGAAAATGATTTATGTTTGCAGAGTTTTTGCTTAAGATTAAGGTGAAATCGAGCTACTTCCTGATTGTAATTTTGTTGTATGGTCGCCCAATGAGAAACCCATGACCATACAGATCTGTATAGGTGGTACGGTTCCTACAAATCAGCTTGGCCAGGACATATCTATGTATTAACAGACCTATGATAAATAAATAAAAAAATAGATGGAGTGATGTTTCCAGAATTTGTTTTTCATGTGTATCTTTTGTGTGGTTGTCCCAAGTACCATTAAAGAAAATGGTTTTAGCTTAGATCTAATGTTTGAAATTATAAGTTATTATCCTCTTCATGGTATCAGAGCCAAACCTATAACAACCCCAACAAATCGCGTGTAGCTTTGTGTCCCAAAGACAAGGAAGGAATCAGGTTGAAGAGAGGTTGAACCCTCTAAGTTGAAGCAGGAGAGTAGGACTGAACATGGTCGATCTGTTGAGTAAAAGAGGGAGCAAGTTAGCATTGGTACAAGTATTCCCATTAAACGTAGTGAGAAAGGTTTTCAAAAGAGGTTGGAACTAAGTAGCAAGATGGCTACAAACCTCATATATGACAATAGACTTGATGGTGCCTCCAACTACATGCAATGGAAGTACAAAATGAAGAATTATCTTCAAGAGAGAAAAGTATAGGGTATTGTTGAGAAGTCAGCCACAATCCCCACTGATGCTAAAGACAGAGAATTACATTATGCTCTAGAAATCATAGCTCAGAGGATCCTTCTATATGGAGTGAAGTATCATCTAGTACCAAACATTGGTGAGAAGCAAACAACTCATGAAATGTGTTCACATCTGAAGGGGTTGTTTGAAGCCAAGCATGGGAGTAGAATCATGGCTCTCGAAGAGAGACTTCAACACACAAAGATGAACTCCTTGTAGTGGGGGTAAAATTGTCCCTAGTTGAGATAGTTCGTTCAGCCTTAAGGGGCTTCCCAAAGGAGTGGGATTCCTTCATTGCAAGGGTAGTAGTTAGAGAGAATCTTCCAGATTGGGAAAGGTTATGGAATGAATGTTGCCAAGAAGAGATCAGGAGAGGTAGAAATGTGAATGAGGAGGAAGAGGAGGAGAATCTTTCTCTCACTTCCAAGAGGGGAGGAAGAGGTAGAATAGGAACAACCTTTAGAGGAGGATCCACAAATGAGAGACCTAAGAAAGATCTCTCACATGTCCAATGCTATGTGTGTGGAGAATTTGGACATTTTTCCAGCCAGTGCTCTCGAGCCAAGAAGGGATATGGTACAAAAGGAAAAGGGTAGGAGGTATCAACCTCAGAATAAATCGAGGACAAAGATGAGGAATAATAGAAACAGTTGGCTACCACAACTTGTGAGTTCTCTAGAATGTTTCGAGATGAATACACTATATTTTTGGATAGAAAGAATAGAATCGGGATAGGGTGGTACATAGACAATGGTGCCACATTCCATATGATAGGTGAAAGACTTGCACTTCAGGAGTTTACATCCCAAGACTCAGGTTTTGTGAAGTGTGGTGTGCATTCTAGCATGGAGGAAATCCAAGGAAAAGGGGTGGTGTGACTACAGATAGAATGATGCAAGATTCTAAGGGTGACAGGGGTACTTTATGTACCAGATATGAGAGTTAGTGTGCTTTCAATATTGGCCTTGGAGCATCATGGCTACAGTGTCAACTTCTTTGGATGTGGTGTGCACATTTGATCTGTTAGAAGTCAAACACCAGGACCGCCGGTGATGATAGGAATAAGTGAGGACTTCCTTTACAAGATGTGGGGACAACCTATCTACAACTTCAAAGAAGAAAGTAATGAGTCTGTTGTATCATACTTAAGGGAACATGAATCTATCCTCAATAGACCCATGTGGTGGGAATGGACTCAATTAGAGGAGTGGGGATACTCACATGATCCTGGTGCATGTGGCAACATAGACAATCGAGTAGAGCAAATTGAGTATCATGATTTAGAAAGGATGGGTCTCTCATATTCAGAGCACGAGACTCATAGTGATGTGGACTATGGAGGAGGCATCTCCAGTGGCAATACCTCCCTTTCTAAGAGGGAGTGTTAGATTATGTAGCTCAGGTAGGTACTTCCACACTAGGGGTGTCTAGTAGTGTGGAAGAGGCCCAACTTATGCCTAGAAAACACTATATTTGTGGGGACCACTCAAGTCAACTTGATATTAAGTCATAGCTGTTGGATGTGACTTAAGTTGTCTCAATACTTTATTAAGTCCCCACCATTAGATCAAGGTCTTGATAAGAATATCCAAGGGTCAGGATTGCATGAGAAAAAATTCTAGGGTTATAAATAACCTAGGAGGCCTCATTTGCTTCTTATCTCAAGTGAAGGAAGCCATCCAAGCTAGAGAGTATCTTCTAAGGAGATCGAATAGCAGGGTTAAGTCGAACCAACAGAGAAGGGCTGAGCAGGGAAAATACTATACCAAATTGGGTTTGGTGAATCAAGGAAAGGAGGTCGAGCTAGGGTCACCTGTAAGTAAATCCAACAAACCTCCCATAATTCCTTGAGAGAAACAAGGAGGCCATACAAGTGGTACAAATTCCATACGAGTGGTACATATCACCAACAAGAGAGGAAAGTCATACCCAGGTCTGAAACTAGAAGAGGATTTATGTTTGTAGAGTTTTTGCTAAAGATTAAGGTGAAATCGAGCTACTTTCTGATTTTAATTTTCTTGTACATTCGCCTAGTGAGAAACCCATGACTGTACAGATCTGTACAAGCGGTATGGTTCCTACAAATCATCTTGGTCTAAACATATCTATGTATTAACAGAACTGTGATAAATAAAATTGTGTTAGATGGAGTGATGTTTCCAGAATTTGTTTTTCAAGAGCAAAGATTTATCATAAGAGGAAAACATAGAGATAAGGGATAGATAGTTGGGCGAAAATTTATCCTTCACTTATTATTCATGCACAGGAAAGTAGGGCAGTTGAATCTATAAGTCTTTAACACTGGAGTGACGACCGTCGATTCAACTCTTGACTGATTGCTCAGGCACAAACTAATAACTTAGGGGATAAGGGAAATAAGATAAAGCACAATTTTTCTTCATATTAATCAATAAAAACAAACACAGAGAAGTCATTGAAATCAAAGGTTGGGTTCGCCAAGGGAAATCAATTCAAAATACTACGAGCATAAGGATGGGATGAATTTAAGTTCCTTGATCATAAGACGTTGGGCTCATCAAGACAAATTGTTGAAGATAAAAAGAAATCTCTGGATAGTGATGAATAAAACATAATCTTTAACACAGTAGAAGTACATTACTGAAGGCACAACAAAAATATTTAATCTACCATTCAATACAAATATACACATGCGTACCATAGCCAAATGCAAAAGCTTTGAGTCGTTGTTACGTGCGTGCTTCATCCAGCTCCCACTTGTCGATCGATGTGACCTCACCGGTACCTCCCAGCCAACACTAGGGGTATTCTTCTTCCCCCTGAGCCCCCCGAGCCACAAAGGGGCCACACACACAATAACAGAGAATGATAGCACCCAACTTGCCTCGCAAGGTCAAGCTACCACTCGTTACCCGAGCTGGGTATCCCAACTCCCACAAGAGAAAGTTAAGTTAAGCTAAAATTTCATCAGTGTAACATTACGCAAAAAGATGAGATCCATACTCCTCCTACATCCCTTTTATAGATTTTTTAAGTAATTAGTTTCCCAAATTCTCATTGAATTCCTTTTTCAGTTAATTAATTTCGAAAAACCTCCCATGTACACATGTCACTCAATCCCCTAGTTGCACCAGAAAATAATTTTTATTAATTAATTAAATGTTCCTATTTCCCTCATCCACCTAAGAGCATTCCTAAAAACACTCCTCGGTGTCCCAAAATTCCCTTACACTTATTTTTTATTTTTTATTTTTTTTATTTTACTGGGGGAATCGACAACTCGCGGTTCTCGTACTCGAGTGACACGGGGTCGATCCCCGTCGGCTACCACTATAACCCCAGGTGCAACCACCCAGCCCGCAAGAATGGCGCATGAGTAAATCCGGGTGAGAATCGAACATGAGACTTCATTTTACAAATTTCCTTCCATTTACACGGCACTTGCCAATCCGTCTACACCCGTGCGGGAATTCCCTTACACTTCTTAAATGACTTATGCCTTACTTAATTCCTAGTTGAGTTCATAATTATAAAGTTCCAAAGGAAAGAATACTTACTAAGTTAGACATTCAGTTTTTTCTTTACATTTCCCCTTTTCTTTAAGTTTCCCTTCTTCTTTAAGTTTCTTTTTTCTTTCAAATTTCCCTCTTTTTCCTATTTAACTAAAAATCAATTCAGGAACTGTAGATAAACAACCATTTACCCTTTTTCCATTTTAATTAAAAATTAATTTAGCAAGTGTAGATAAAAACAACCATTTACCCTCTTTTCTTTTTAACTAAATTTTTTTTTAGCAAATGTAGATAAAAACAACCATTACCCCCTTTTAAAAATTTAATCCTCCATTATAATTTTGACTTTAATAAATGAGTTTGAATTTCTTACCCCCCTTCTTGTTACATGTTTATTTATTATTATTTTTTACCACATTTTCTACTTACACCTAGGTTTTAATTTCACTAGGCTGGGCGACATTTTTTTTTTTTTGGAAAAAATGTTTTCACACCTTACTTATCACATCATTCATTTTAAGGCTGACTAGTTTTATTCACTTACCAGTTAAAATCACGATGTGCTCTTCAGGATGCACTAGGTGTTCCAAGGGTGCCACTCGCCTCTTTTTGTTTTCCTTGCGTGACGTGCCCTTTAAGACGCACTACGTGCTCCAAGGGTGCCACTCTCCTCTTGACTGAATTTGGTAGACGTCAAACCCCTGGAGTCAATACTCCGCCAGGTGATATTGTGGGAGACTAAGGCCCTCTAAGGAATAAGGCCCCTACCTTATTGTGCGCCCCTTAGAATCATCGTGAGCGATTGTCATAGTCTTCCCTCACGACATCGTGGGTCTTCTCGAACTAGGTAATTGTTAACCTACAGTTCGAGCCACAACGGGAGTGCTAGTAGGTTGTGGCGGGGCTGCTACCACACCTCTCCCTCAATGTCTCTGGTTGTCTTGCATGACCCCTCTACTCCACATGTGAGTCTAGTTGACAAGCTATTGTCAGCCTGCATCCATCATCGAATCATTTTAGCAATAATAATCAATCATCATAACATCTAATCATATGTACATATGTCACATCAACAACATTCAAACCCAACAATCCACTCCCTGACTCGATCCGGAGTCCAAGGGTTTTCATCGATGCCTCTGCATCCTCAATGTCCAAAGTCCCACACACTCAGGAGAACCCAATCAATATCCCCTGTCTATGTAAATACAACGAAATAACATATCATCAAATCCATAATATCCCATAATCATAATCGAAACGACCAATAGTATAATAACCTGGATCACTTGCATGCAAGTGTCCTCAAAGAATAAATTCGCTCAGTGCACACAAGAGTGGGTTGTTACAGACTCGTAAAATGTAAGCTGCAATATTTTCATCTTCCTTCATCTTTAGTTGTTCAAACTGACCTTTGTAAGTTTGAAGATTTCATGCTTTGACTTTTTAATCTCCTTCATAAATATTTTGAAGTTTGTCCCAAATATCTTTAGCATATTTACAATGTGCAACTTTGGTGAATACCGATTCTCCAAGACCATTCAAAAGTGCATTAGTAGCTTTGGAGTTATTCTGGCTGAGTTTTATTGCTTTGTCATTTGTCGACGGAACTGTTGGTGTTGTGTATCCATCTACAATTGATTTCCAAATTTCAAATCCCTGTTCCTGTATATATGTTTTCATCCTTATGATCCAAAATGCATACGTATGCCCATCAAACTGTGGTATTCCATTTTTATACATGTTGTTTCTCTCCATGATCTACCTTTCAGTGGTTAAACTGATTTATGAAGGAACCTCATTCTGATACCAATTTTTGGATTACTGAGAGGGGGGGTGAATAAGTAATAGAGCAATTTAATCATTTTTAACCAAATAATGAAAGTGTTATATCAATGTATCATTATCATCCAATAATTCCAGAGTAAATAAACAATGAAAAAATGAACAATCATACACATACACAGTAAACCAGTGTTTTTACGTGGAAACCCAAAGAGGGAGAAAACCAAAAAATGTTTTTTCTTATATGTCTTGAAGAATTACATTCATTAGAAGCACCAACTTCCTTTTTTTTCCAGCTGCAACTGGAAGGAGGCTCCAACCCCCTAGTTTCTCAGGCTACAACCTGAGGGAAGCTCCAAGTCCCAAATTCTATGGCTACAATCAGAAGGATGCTACAACCCCCTAGGTTATTTGACTACAAACGGAAGGTGGCTACAACCACCTTTCCTTGCCCTGTCCAACCACCCTGAAATATAAATGCCAAATGTAGACAACATGTCACTGTCACTGAATCAACGACTACCACTGTCAACCTGTACGAATAAACCTGCACTAAACAACCTGTACCAATAACTTGAACCAACATGTACCATGCATCAACCATGCATCAACCTTGACTCATCAAGATGTACCAACATCATCAACTATACACCTCATGTATGTGCCAACTCATCAACTATACACCTCATGTATGTGTCAACTCATCAACTACTTGTCTCAACCATGTACCCAACATGTACCCCAGCCATATACCAAAGACATACACCAATATAACCATCAAAAGTTATTTAACAATTCATCACTCTATCCATAAACCAAATACCATAAACCCTTACATCAAACCATGTGCCACAACCTCACTATTATGTAACCTCAAGCTAAACCAACAACTTCAACAACACATCACAACCAAAAGACAAATACCCATATGCCAAATACCAACAACAAAATACCAATTGTATCCCTCAACAAATCTGATATATGCAAAAATACTGAACATCCAATGTCATCTCAAGAGATAAACCCTAGCTCACAAAACATACCTCAAACAAGATGTGCCATATCTCTCATAAATAGACCCCAACCATGTTGTTGTCGCACTTTTTCTGTCGTGATTTTTCTGTCGCACGTTTTTTGCCGCACTTTTTTTGTCGCGATTTTTCTGCCGCACTTTTTCTGCCGTGATTTTTCTACTGCACTTTTTCTGCAGCGATTTTTCTTTCGCACTTTTTCTACCACACTTTTCTTGCCACACTTTTTCTACCGCACTTTTTCTACCACACTTTTCCTGCCGTACTTTTCCTACCACACTTTTTCTACTGCAATTTTTCTCTATCAATAATACCTACCCAAATAACCTTTCACAAAAATAGATATTCAATGATATTCAAGTGTGATTAAATGAGAGAGCCTTGCCTCTTATTTATACTTTCATTTAGCATCCCACTTTCCTTATTTTAGGGAGTTATTCATATGACCATAACTCTCTAACCATGAGGAGTTATGTGACGTTCCACATACTATGGAAATGGCATGACAACCACTATCCATATAGGATAGTTTCACTGACAAATTCCCTGACCTTCATCTCATTATTCCACAATTAAGCATGGGTTCTCTAAACATACTTCTAGGATAACTCAATCCGCAAAGCGTCTTCCCATGAGGGCTTTCACCATAAGGGGACAACTTTGGAGTTCATCCATTTGTACTTCTTATCAACCATGACAAGGCAATAATGAGTCATCTTTACATCAAACAAACTTGGGTCCATTACCCAAACCTTTGTGCTACCAGGATTTCTTCAAGGGTTGACATCAATGACAACCAACCTTAATAAAAAATTATTGTTGAGGATTGTAGAGACAAAATAAGATCTCATCTATTATTTTATTGATTGAAAAAAAATCCTTTGGCACTATACCTAGAAAAAATATATGGAAAACACTCATACAATTATATATCCCTCTTGAACTTTGTAGAGTTTTGATTATTCCCCATAAAAAAAGGTTATGTCTAAGATGAAATGTAACTTGAATGGTCAATAGAAGATAATTCTATATTGGTATTAAGAAAGGGTGCTCTCTTCCCTTTTCCCACCTTTTCTACCATCTATATTTATAAAATTGAGCAATGTTTAAAAGAGGAGGGGTGCATTGGTATTACATGGTTAAAATCATTATCATCTTTTTATTGTATGTCGATGATATTGTTCTTTTTGAAAAAATGTTTGATGATGTTCACAAGAAACTCAAATGTCTCCAACCATTTTGCAAAATTGATGAGCTTATCATTAATATTGATAAAACCAATATTATGGTAATTAAATCTAACACAATAATTTATCCTCTAATTTCATTTGGTGATAACACCCTTGAACAAGTGTAATCTTTCAAATACTTTGGCATTGAATTCAATTTCCATTTATATTGGAACCACAATGTTAAGATCAAGAGAACCATTCGTGGTTTTAAAGCACACTATGGTCTTGAAA
Organism: Picea engelmannii; assembly: GCA_009831015.1. NCBI lineage: Eukaryota > Viridiplantae > Streptophyta > Pinopsida > Pinales > Pinaceae > Picea > Picea engelmannii. The sequence goes on from ML778067.1 coordinate 684,902, forward strand.
ACAAATATAGAAACACTAATCTCTAGGACTACAATAAGAAAAAACTCATTTTCAAGAACATAGTTACCTCGGTTATTCCATATCAATACGAAGTATGGGCCTGTAACATCTCTTGTGAGACCTAGAATGAAATTGAGAAAATCTAAAAACATTTTTTAACACATTCTTTTAAAATAAAATACAATGCCTCTTAGCCCATTATCTTGATTGAAGTAGTATGTACTATCATGGAGTCTAAAGCCATCATTAATATTTAGAATATAGGCATAAATTGTTCAAGTTGAAAAAGGATAGGCTATGTGTTATTTCTTGTGATATGAGCAGTAGTCACACATAGACACAAAAGAGGTCGAGCTAGAGATTATGAGGCTTGGAATAACTATTGGAAAATAAAGCATGGATACCAAATTAATAATATATATATTGTGAAGTCTTACATCCCTATGAAGTTTAATGATAAGACTTAGAATGACAAGAAAATCACTATAAAAGGAATTTGAAATACTACAAAGATTTTATCAATCCTAATTTGGTTGATCAAAACTATTTTCCAACATTATGAGCTTAAAAAGTAAAAGGAATATTGCTAAAATTAGGACCAATGCTCATAATCTCCATAATGAAATAGATCAATAGACTAACCCAAAAAACCTTGGGATGGGAGTATTTGTAGATACAAAAGAGGTTGAAAATGAACATCGCTTCCTTTTAAAATGCCACACCCTTATTAATATAAGACATAATTTTACCTGGTTTCATAACTTAATTACTCTTTAAGACCTCCTAGATTATCAACGCCATAATGACCTTCACCCTTTAATTTCCACTTTGTTCATATGTATAAATGGTATTCTAAACAATAATTAGTTCGATTCCTTTTATTTTTTTTAATAAACCATGTTGGCCTTGAGCGATGGTAAACAACAACATACTCATTATATGTGATAGTTTATTATTACATCATAAGGCCTTTATTTTACCAAGAAAAACCTTGTGGAGAAATATAATGGATGCTTCCCCACATTCATGGATGGAATATCTACTAAACCTAGAGGCATATGCTAGTTTACCTAGCCCATGGGGATTGGAACTAGGTGCCTATTGACACATAAATACTAAAACATTGCCTAGCAATATTAGTGATAACGAGTTGATAAAATCCCTTGGGTTATCAAAAGTTGTTTATACTATGGATTTTATGTTTAATTATGGTGGGAGGGGAGGGCACAATGAACATATATTTCCAATTATAGTTTATGCATATATTTTTCCATCCATATATATAATTTTTGTCCCAATTGATTATTTCTTCTATTTGGTGATTTGGGATGCCATTAGCATGGACATGTTGATGGTCATTGGCATTGATTGGAACTTCTAGAATGAGTAGAGATGGAACACCACATAGTAGGTGGTGTGGAGCATGATGATGGTATCACCATGCCAATCACCGAATGTTATGTGGTGTCCTTGTCCATGCACTCATATCCATAGAATGAGAATATACTAATAATTTATTAAAAAAAATGGGCAATTAAGAGATCAATTCATCGTAACATAATAGGTTCAATGTCCCATAGACGCATATAATGATTCCAATGTATTTATGAGTGCAAATAATAAAATGCCATAGAATAAGAAAGCATAGAACAACTAAACATGGAAAACAAATTGCCAAGTTCTTTATTAAGCACATTCACTCACATAATGTGCACATTACATATATTTGTATAACATAAAGCATAAACATAGATAGAACACTTATCTTTTAAGAAAATATGGTCTAAGATATTGGCTACTTACTAGTAATTTTTCACCCAACCATAGGCATATGGTGCATATGCCACCCCTAAGGTAGGTTATGAGGCCACTTGGGTGAATGAACCAAGCTACAATCTTACAACTTACTCATTCCAACCAATTCCTCTCATAACTCAACTAATCTTCTCGTTAAAAAGAACTCTAGGTACCTCATCCAACCATCAATAAACCATGGAACTCTTTTACATTTCCCTACATAACATAGGGGTAGTTTTTCCTTTCTCTTCTCAACAATCCCTTAGGAATATCCTTCCCCTATGATATTCTTTAATGCAAGTAGAAAGGTCCAATCAGTTGATTTCCTTATGGGAATAACCTAGTAGAGTAATAATTGGGCTCTTGGGCAACCAATGAGAAATAATATCTAGTGGGAGTTTTCCTAAATACCCTCATTTACAACCAATTTATTTCTCATCCAAGGTTTGCAATTCACTCATCACAATGTTGATTTTAGTTAGCTTCATATTTTGGATTTTTGGGTCACAGATGGAGAACATAGCATGGAGTTCTTATGGAGATAATGATTATGACAATGGTGACCATGACAATAAGAGAATGATTTTACATGATGTAGGAGAACAAAGGACTCTTCATACTTTCCCAAACTGATTCTAATTTAGCCATGCTCCCATGCTTACATAAGATAGACATTTCTCACCAACCTCTACATGCACTTATATTGGTTTTCCAAGTTAATATTGGTGGATGAGTTTCGTTTACGGCACATAATGGAAAGGATATTAGTTCCTAGGCCAACACTTAGCAATATAATATTATTTTCCCATTGCCCCCCCCACCCCCCCCACCCCGTTTCCTTTTCCCCTTTTGTGGACTCATCCCAGCTATCTCATGCTTTGCATGGCCATGGTATGTATACCACAATGTCCACATAAGTATATTTATAACATATACATGATTAGTCATTTTCTAGACGGGCCTCTATTTGAGAGATTTGTGATCCATTTATTAGGATCCATTGAGCCCATGTTTACCAAAAATTGGTCACCTCTATTTTTCCCGCTCCTAGAATAATAAAAATTGACATCAGAAGAAGAAAATTTTTGAACTATTATAAGTTCATTGCGTATCCCTCAATCTCAGCTTCACCATGCATTTTTTGGGTTCAAAATTTTATTTCATATGCTCAAGATATCCAGGTTTTATTCAAACCAACAAAAGAGCGCTTCCTCAATATGAGGCAAATACAATTATTCTTGGAACAAAGATTTATTTGAACCATGATCATTCTCATGGAAGCACACCATTTCTTGGAACTATGATTATTATCTTGGAACCACATATCAGTTCATTGTGTATCCCTTAGTCTCTGCTTCGCCACACATTTTTTGGATTCAAAATCCAAGTTTGTATTCTCAAGATATCCATGTTCTATCAAACTAGAAAAAGAGCGCTTCCTAAATATGAGGAAAAACTAAGTATTATTGAAACACATATTACTTAGAACCATGATCATTCTCATAGAACCACACCATTTCTTGGAACTGCAATTCTTGTTTTGAAACCTCATATCATCTTGGAACTTCTCATATTTTCTTTTCTTGAAATTCTCATATTATCTTGGAACTCATAATATTTTGGAATCACTCTTTACTTCACCATACTCCCCATTCTTCTAACACTTATATTTTTTCCGAATTTCCCACCCCTTTTCCTTACCTCCTTATCTCTCGATTCTCCTCTCCCTTTATTTCCCCTACTCCATACTTAGAATATTTCTTCCCTCCATCATATGAATGGACTTGCACCCTCCTCAATCCCTTATCCCTCCATTTCTCCACCCGTCCGCTCCCCGTCACTTAGAAAATTTATTAGACCCACCCCCCTCTTTCTCTGTTAACCTCAACTATC
>ML778067.1:688607-704702 GCA_009831015.1 Picea engelmannii
CCCCCCCCCCCCCCCTTACGTCATCCTAACTCATCCCCCTCACTCCTCCACCCTCACATTTTCCTTCCTCCTCATCGTGGACCACAACCCCCCTCCTTCTCTGTGATCTCCTTTTCTCTGCGACCCCTCCATTCCTTTGTTCGTCCACATTATCTCTCCTTCCTCACAACCTCCCTCCTTCCACACTCTCTTTCCATCTCTCACACTTAACCAAATTACCTTATGTTTCTCCAATTATATCACTAACCAATCAAATTACTCCATATGGAAGCTAACTATTGGTGACACATGGAAACTCTACAACCAATCGGGTGATGACATGTGGCGACGAATGGGAGTGTGACATGTGGCAACCAATTAGGTGGTGACATGTGGAAATTTGTGGTAAACAATCATACAATGACACGTGAACTATTGACTCATGATGACTCATCTCCACTGGGCGTTGACTGGGCATAGGTGGAGGATGACTGGGCAATCAAAATTTTAATTATTTAATTAATTTTCTAAGGGGTCGAGCTCAAGTCTCCATAGTCTTCTCTTACTTCACACTAAGTGTATGTTAAATTTTGTAATATATAACACAAATTATCCAATATCCCAATACATGTGGGATATAAATTTTATGAAGACAAGTCGAAATTTTAATGAAGAAGCACCAATTGAAATCATGGGCCCAGATTGCCTCATGAAAACCAATCAACAGTTGTTGAGTCTTGATGTTTTGAAAGCCCTAACTTGAGATCTGAGAGTCAAATTTGAGAAAACATTACCTCGTTATAAAGGTAATTCGATGAGGAATATGGTGGAATAGGTTTCAAGGGATGAAAATGACCATATTTTTCTCAAAAATTAAAAGACAAATTAGCAATATTGTTATGGTGTGTTGATGAATTTGCTTGGTACTTTGACTTCACGAGCTCATATCTTGAGATCTTGAAATTGAAATTGCACCAGGAGGAATTGTTGGAAATATGAGATGATGAATTTTACATCTAAATTGGTTTTCATGGCTGCGAAATTGAATATCGTGCCCAAAAAATAAAAATATAGTCGCCTCTTTTAAAAGGAAATAAATTATTTTTTTTTGAAAAATAAAAGTTTTTTTTTAAAAAGAAAAACTTTTATTAAATACGGAAAAGTCCCACTTCAAGGCATGAATGTAAATGATATAAATTAATTAATGATTATTTAATGAGGCATTAATTAAAGTGAATATTTGAAGAAGAAAAGAGTATGGAAAATTCCAAGAAAGAGAAAAAAGCCCTAACTACATCAAGAAGTTAGAAGAGAAAATTTTAAAAAGAAAGAGAAGGCTCCATCAAAGGGTTAGAGAAGGTTCCATTATCATAGAAGAAGATAACAATAGAAAGGGTCATGCCATCAACATGCAACCAAGATTTTTATCATCAAATAAAGATCTCCATCTTCTCCATTCTTCTTCTTCTTCTACACTATTTTTCTCATGGCTTTATGCTTGTATTTTTTAATTGAGCACAAGGTTGAGATTCTTGAGTATTTCTCTTGTATTATACCAAGACTTTTCTTATATGATCATGGAGTATTTATAGCCATATATGTGACTGTCAGATGTAAGCCAGGATTGTTTATTGTATTCATGGGAATTTATTCTTTGTTCTTGACAAGCTTTATTTCTGAAGATTTAATCAATTGGTTTGCCAAGATGTTTTCTATTATTGAATATATTTTGTGAATAAAACTCCACAAAAGGACTACTTTGGGTTTTTACTTAAATGATTTCTAAGATCTTGGGATCTTTGAGTATGATATTTTTTAAGTATTCCCATCAAATCCTTTCAAGTTATGAATGCATAATTCATTTAAAGTTCTTTGAGATGATCAAAATTATTTTATCCTTTTTCTTGTAAGAAGATATGGTTGTATCCTCTACTTGCATATGATTTAGAGGGTTGCATGATTTAGAGGGTTGCATAATTGGTGATGATTATGTATATGTTATGATATTGAATCATTCCTTCATTATTTTCATTGTTTTTTTTTGTTTTTTTTGTAAATGAGTGTGTGAATCTATATTGTGTTATAAGGTTATAGTACAAAACAGATGCAAGGGATCCCAGGATCTGCCTGAATGGAAACCAGATCTGGGGTCCCTGAAATGCAGTATCTGAGAATAAACAAAAAGTGTCTGGGTCACCACCACGGGAAACCAACCCAAGCTACCATAATCCAGTCTAAAAACTTCATCAAAAGAAATCAAAAAGTCTAAACATAGTGAGATTAGCTCCTACTCTGAGAGACATGATCTGGGCGGGTCCTGTGCTAGTCTAGGTTGATGGGGTTCTCTTCATCCCCTTCCTATTGTGCCATGTCCTCCTCCCTTTGTTCCACTAGACATAGCTTTCTGATGCATGTTGGGGTTCCATTTTTGTTGGCTGGAGTGATATCTATATGGTGGACGTAGTGTAGATAGAGATGAAATTTCCCTGCCATCATTTCCAGTTTCTCCTGTTGTCTTTTCGGGTCCTCCACCAACCTTTTAACCCCCACCTCCAGGTTACTGAGGCGGTTGAGAATTCCTGTGTGCTCTTTCTTCTTCTCTTTGGTTTCCGTCCTGTTGGTCTCTCCCCGGTCCGCACACATCTTTCCTATCAACATTTTGGTTCTCCAAGCTTCCTCCATCGTCCTGTGGTAGAGGGTTAACCTCAGTTGTGTGGCTCTGGGATCCCATATCCCCCCTGCTTCCTGGGTTAGTGTTGACTAGGATTTTCCCCTACGGGCGTTGTTGATTTTTCCCTCCCATATTTTAATGATCTTCTTCCCCTTGGTGTCTATCTTTGTGAGGAAGGTGCTCTTTCCTTCCCTGGTCGCCTGTTCGATTCTTGTCATCCGCTAGGCGCTCTATGGAGGTTCCTTCCCCTAGGGGCCTCTCTTGCTGATGGTTTTCTTCATGCGTACCATATTCACTTGCAGGTGTTGGTTCTTACGTTGGGTTCTCTCCCTGTTCTGCTTCACCTCCTTCTGGTAAGTAATGTGGCCACTGTAATTGTAATGCCTCATTTTGTGGTAAGTTTTGGTGTCCCCGCCTTTATGTAGCCAACCCAGCTGTGGTCCCATCCTTGCAATCATGGCCTGCTCTTCTAGGTGGTACTTCTCGTCAGTATCCTCTGTTCCAAAGCATGTGCGCTTGATGATCTTGTCGTTATCCTTGCACCAATTCTTTGCCTTGCTCGTTGTACGCCATCCCTTTCCCCGTCCCATCTCAGTACTTAGGTGAGGTGTGCTCCTACTTGGCCCTGGTGTGACCTGTCGTCCTTTGTCCTTTGCTGCCTGTGAGTTATCTCTTCTGCTTTCCAATGGGCAACTTCTGTACTTCTTTTTATTGATGGGACCGTGGTTCCGTACCTTCGCCTGATGTGTGATATGTGTCTGGATTTATAACCTTATTTGATTGGTGGGTGATCAACTCCTGTCTGGGACCTACGTCTCCTTCAGTGTCTGTTGCGCCTCCATTCTTGCCATGATCTTCTGTACTACTCCTGTTGTCCCAGTCTTTTGCCGCAAGTTGGGTGCAATCTGTCCGGAATTGACCTTACAGGATGTTGTGCCAGATTGTTTCCAGTTCTAGACCTTCGTTCTCGACCCCCTCATTTTATATTCTGTTCGCCAGTCCATTTGTTTACCTCCTCACCCAGCGCAACTCCACAGTGATCCCTGTCCCCAAGTGCTCCTGGATTTTTCTCAGTAGGTAGGCCAATTGCCAGTGCCTATGGATTTTACCTATTCTGGTACTGTTTTGGAGTTTTCTCACTGTCTTGATGACTAGCGCAGAGTCTCCTTCCACTATGGAATTTGTCATCCCCTCCCGACTGAGAATCTCTAGGCCTGTCTCTAGGGCTCTGAATTCTACGACGTTATTGGTTGAGTTGCCCAGGATTCCCATGTACAGTCATATGATGTTCCCTTTACTATCCTTGATTACTCCTCCCAAACATGTTCTTCCTGGGTTGCCTTTCGTCGCCCCATCGAAATTCAACTTGAGGGAGCTTGAAGGTGGCGGTTTCTAGTTGCGCTCATTTACCTGGAGTTGCGGTTGTTGTCTATTTGGATTGGTTTTGCACCCACCTGTTAGTTGGAAAGCCTCTAATACATGGGATTCTTGATCCGTGGGTTGCGCTCTACCCTCCTGGCAGTTGCGGCTCATCACCGTCTTGTGTATCATGGAGGTTATTGTTTCCTTGATCTTCCCTTCTAGCCAGCTTTGGTTTCTAAAAATGCGTCGGTTCCTTTCCTTCCATATCGACCATATGATCATTCCTAGGGTGAGGGTCCAACAGAGGTTCACCTCTTCTTGGTCGCTATAGTTTTCTCTCCAGATATTGATTGTTGCGGTAATGTTACCACGAATCCTATCGTACTGGCAGAAGATACTTGCTGCCCTTTCCCACAGTTCCACAGTGTAAGCACAGTCATCAAGGAGATGGTTGGTTGTTTCTTCCTAAGTTTGACAAAGATGACATCTTGACGGACTGGTGAAACCTCTTTTCCTTAGGTTAGCCCAAGTTAGGATGCGGTTGTGTAATATTAGCCACTGGAAGATCTTAATCTTTGGCCATTGGGGGTTGTTCCAGAGCTTATCCCAGTGTTGCGCCAGGTCGTCTTGGTCTGGGTCCATCATATAGTGTTGGACTTCTTTTAGGTTGAATTCCCCTCCATCCTTTTTGCCCCACCTCAACTGGTCCTCTCCTTCCGTGACTGTTATTTTCCGTCTGCCCAGTTCCTCCTCCACCTCTTTTATTGTTGTTGCGGGTATCTCATTGTTCTGAGGATTAATATTGTCCCATATTCGCCATTTGTTGCGGTCCATTCCCTGCTGCCAGTATTGATAGACGTTGATTTTTCCTTGTGTCATGAGGTCCTGTTGGAGTATCTCTCTGTCCTGGTTTTCCATCTTTGGTTCCTGCTGCCAAGCGTCCTCCCATAATCTGGTTGTTCTTCCATTCCTAATTTCCCAGAATTTGTGTGTCTGAATCCATGCTTTGTTGCACCAGGCTAGGTTCCAAATGGCTGAGCCTTCCCTAGTTCCTCCAAAGTGGATTATGTCCTAGTCACGGGTGTCCGGTGTGTACTTTTCCTTCCATAGGTTTACCCAAGGTGTTACAGTTTCTTTGACCCACTGCCACCAGAGTTTCACCCCATATGCATTGTTGGTCGTTTGTGGATCTTGTAGCCCCAAGCCTCCTTTTCTTTTTGGCCTGCAGACTTTATCCCAGGCCACCAGGGCCCATTTTTTATTTGTTTCCGCACCTCGCCACAGTAAGTCCCTCTGGATGGCTCTGATTTTTCTGTAGGATCCCCTGTGGAGTGGGGAAGACTGACATCATAAAGGTTCGGATGGTTTGTAAAACATTCTTGGTTAGGATCAATCTGTTGGCTAGGTTAAGGGAACTATACGTCCAATTTTTTACTCGCTCTTGTAACCTGTTTATTACTCCTTCCCAAGTTGACAACTTATAAACTTTGTCTGTCAAAGGAACCCCCAAATACTTGGTTGGAAGTGTTTTCCATTCAGAGCCTAGAATTTTGGTCAAATTCCTTTGGATAGTTGGATTGGTATTAAAGAAAAATATCATCGACTTGGAGTGGTTGATTTCATCACCCGAGGCTTCCCCAAAATCTTCTAGGATTCGTTTGTAGGCTTTGGCTTCCTTGACCGTGGGTATGTCGTGGAGTAGTGTATCATCCACAAACTATTGGTGAGTTGAAGTAGGGTAGTTTTCAAAAGGTTTGAGCCCTGTTATTTCCCCAGTTGTTGTTGCTCTCTTTATACTCTGGCTGAGGCCTTCCATCATCATAATGAATAGGAAAGGAGACAACAGATGTCCTTCTATGATCCCTCTCGTGGTCCAAAAAGGTTTGGTTGGGGCTCCATTGATTAGTTGAGAGTAGCTTGTTGTGGATACTAAACTGACAATCCAACTGATCCAATGCTGGGTAAAACCAAAGGCTTCCAAGGTCTTGATCATATAATGCCAGCTAATGTTTTCATAAGATTTTGCTACATCTAGTTGTATTAGCATTCCCCCCCTTTTCTGAAGTTTTAAGGTGTGAATGATCTCATGGGCCTGGATGATGTTGTCCATTATTTGTCTACCTTCCACGAAGTCTTCCTGTTTTTGCGAGATCAGTGAGGGTAGGAGGGTTTTCAATCTATTTTCTATGACTTTGGAGATGATCTTGTATATCACATTACAAAGTTCTATGGGTCTGTATCGGTCCGGGGTTTTGGCTTCATTTTCTTTGGGGATTAGGGTGATCATGGTTGTGTTTAGTGCTTTAAGGATGGAGACAGACCTTCTAGAGTCCTCTACTACCTTATAGATTTCATGTCTGATGATTTCCCAGTAGGCTTTGAAGAATTCCACAGTGAAGCCATCTAGACCTAGTGCTTTCCCACTGGGCATTTCCTGGAGAGATTGGTCCACCTCTTCTGTGGCCATAGGTTTGTTCAGGAATATGTTTTGTTCCTCGGTAACCAAGCGTGGTATATGTTGGGTTATCATCTGAATGGACTCTGATATGTCTTGATGCGGTTCTTGGGCTATCCCGTGGAAGTGTCTAACCATAACGCTTTTGATCTCCTGATGTGACTCGCGCTCGATTCCATCCTGGTCCTTGATCTTCAGGATTTTGTTATGGGCTCTTCTAGCCATGGTTGTTCTATGGAAGAATTTGGTGTTCCTCTCTCCTTCCTTTAGCCATCGGATATGGGACTTTTGACGCCAGAGTGTTTCCTCCTCCTGGCATCGCACCTCCCACTCTTGGGTCATTTGGAGCTCTTTCTTTTTCCGGTCCTTCGTATAGCCTTCCTGCATGCAAGTTTCTTGGAGTTTTTTCATTTTTTCTTCGATGTCGTTTTTCTCTATGTTTATATTCCTGAAGATATCCCTTTTCCATTCCTTGAGTTTACTTTTGATGTATTTAAGTTTCTTGTGTAGTTTGAACATCATAGTCCCTTGCTCCAGTTGCTCCTCCCGCCACCACTATTTGATTTTTTCCTTGAAAGTCGGGTGATCAATCTAGAATTTCTCGAATCTGAAGGGTTTGTTCTTAGGTGTTGTTTGGAAGCCTACTTCCAGTTGCACTGGCCAGTGATCAGATCCACCCCAAGGTAGGATGTTGCAATCTAAGGTTAGCCCCTATAATGATTGACTCTGATATAAGGAATCGATCGAGTCTTGTAGCTACCTAAAACTGGTTCTTCTGTTTATTGTTCCAGGTGAACTGGCCATTCTTAGTTTGGAGATCTACCATCTCTGATTTGTCTATAAAATTTGAAAATTCCTCCGCATCCCGATCCAATCTTCTAATACCACTCTTCTTTTCCGCAATGGAGGTGATAATGTTGAAGTCCCCTGCTAGGATCCAATGGAGGTTGGTGGTTCGGCCTTTTATATCTTCTAGGTCTCAGATCATTCCTTTCTTTTCCTCTGGCCCATGGGGCCCATACACATTTGTGTAGAGAGTCTCCTCAATGTTTCCTATGATTTGCATGTGCACCGTTAAGGTGAGCCTGGTTGCTTCAGCTGCTATTAAATTTAGGATTTGTGGGTTCCACAATGTGAGTATGTCGCCTGACCTTTGGTGGTCTTCGATGGCTACCATATTGTACTTGTGCCAGTGTTGTTTATTGATTGATTCCATTCTGTCTGTAGTACATTTCATCTTTTGAATAAAACAGAGGTTTGGTTGCTCCTGCTTTAGTTTATTCCTAAGGATTCTTTGTTTTCTTGGGCTGTTTAGGCCTCTTATATTCCAAGTTATAACCTTGATTTAAACATGTGGGGGGGAGTGGGGAAATAGTTTCTTGATCTTACCCGAGTTTATCAGTAGTGCTCCCAGCTCATGTAGTGTTACACTGTTTGATTTCCTGCCTTTTTTTCTCCTCGTCTATTTGGGTGATAGTTGTGATTGTCCCTTGTCGGCTTTCACTCCTAGGTGTCCTATCTCCTCGTGTGTGCATTTTTTTCCTCTGGCTTTGGATTCCTTCCGTAGGAGGAACATGTATTGGATGTGGTCGAGTTGCTTTGTTGGTACGTTGTCGACTCCTTGCCTTTTCCATTGTTCTAGTATGTGCAGAAGGTCTGTTCCTTCCCTTTCCACCAGGTCTCTGAGATCGGGGTCTTCTGTACCTACTTTTCTCAGGGTCATTTCTAAATCTCCCTCTGTGTCTTGCATGCCGATGTTGTCGTCTTTTGTTTCTCCTTCCATCGGGGTTGCAGAACTCCCCTGAGCTGTTGTATTGTTTGGTTGTTGGGTGGGATCTTTTGTTGCTTGTTCTTTGACTTCTGGAGCTTTTTCCAAGTCTTTGTATTCTGTTGTCCCTTTGTTTGTTTGGTCCCTTCCTTCCATTGTATTATGGGTCTCCTGGGTATTTCCTGCCGAGGTTTTATTTTTCTTTTCATTAGCTCTATTCCTGGGGTTCGAGGTTATAAACCCTTCCTCGTCTTGTTGAGTTTTGGGATTTGTCGCTTCCTTCTTTTCGTTTAGAGGGCACTCTCTGATCAAATGTCCATGTTCATGGCATATTCTACACCTAAAGGGGATCTGTTCGTAATGTATGTTTTGGATCCATTCCTCATCCTTGAATTCCAGACTTATGGCTTCTGGGAGTGCTCCAGAAACATCCATCTCTATGCAAATTCTTGCATATGATGTGTATATTACTTTTAGGGTGGCTTCTGAGGTCTTCACATATTTACCCGGTTTGTTTCCTATTGCTTCAAAGGTAGAGGGCAACCAATAGTCTAGGGGTAGGGAATAGAATCTCAGCCATATTGGTACCTTTTTGAAAGTTTATTTCTCCGGGGAGAATTTTTCTTTCCAGGGTTGCATGTAGAGTCCCACTGAGGCGTGGAAGTATGGACCTCCCTCAAAGACTGTGGCCTTGTCCTCCAGGTTGATAAAGATTGTTGTGAAGAAACCCTTCGAGCCGAGGTGGAGCTCCACTTCTCCATTAGGCTTCCAGTGATATTTAATCCAGTTGCGCAAATTTCTTTCTGTGGGCCTAACCCCATAAATTTTCATATGAGCGCATGCGTCTTCATTTGGTCCTTGTAGAGTTGTGTTTGTGGGTCCTCCAGTACCACCTTGGGTATCATTGTTGTTTTGGACTTGCAGGGGTTGCGGCCCTTCGTCCCGTTAGCCTTCGCGGTCTCTTGCGCCTCTTTCTGAGTTTCCTTAGTGACTTCCTACATGGTCTCATTTTTGTCCTGACTTCTCTCTTGATGCTTCCTTGGGTTTGATCCCGAGGTTCCTATTGCCGGTGACTTGAAAACTCCACTGCTTGGCCCTTTTCCTCTGTCCACCACTACCTGTTTGTATGAGGGGGTCCCCTTGCCCCCGCCCTACTTCTCATGCTGCTCTCTTCTATGGCCGCGATTTTCAAACCCTAGCTCGCCACGACTGTCAAACCCTAGCTACAAAATAACATTCAGGTCCTTATTGCCGACTCAATTGAACTCCTAAAACTACGATTGCTAATGTTACAATTCAATTTACAATATTCATTATTTTCATTGTTAAGAATTTACTTGTTGCATATAAATAGCATATCAGGTTATCGAGAACCATTCCATGTATAAATCAAAGAAATAAATATTTGCAGTTTGCTTTTGAGCATTCTCTCATTTTTGTATTTCAAGATATATCTTTTAGCCAAATAGGAGTACCACCTCTATAAAAATGTAGGGGAATTAATATCCTTGTGAGGTTGTTGTTTGGACCTTAAGAAATTCAAACATTAACATTTTTGACGACCATACTAGGGAACCATTTATTTTCGAGATATCTGAGGCTTTGTTTCAGATATTATTGAAGGACCAAAGTCTCCATGATTCAAAGTTTCAAAAAGAAGATTCAATAAAATTGTTATTTGTTCTAGATTCACATGGTTTATAAAACTATTATCCAAATATGTTTGAATGACCTCAAAAAGAGCCAAGAACAATCAAAGATTCAGGAGAATGAAATCCCCGACGATGCCATTGAAAGAATTCTTAAAATCCCTGACAATTCCATTGGAAAGATTCAAAAATCTCAAGAAGATATATATTATGACTCCTATGAAGAATTTCATTCATGTTGTGATGTCCCTTTTCCTTCTCCACCAATCCCATCAATGGCTTTACAAGACCCAACAAAAGGAACAAGTGCCCAAAGATGAAGGCGACTACATAAAGGCCTTTTAAATATGCCAGAAGTAGATTTTCAGATGCCCAATATTCCTATAGAAAAAAATTCTACATTCTTTGGAATACTTCAGAGGATGTAGAGAAACATTTGTTTATATTCAAATGTACATGTGATGTTTTCAATCTCATTGAAGACAATGTTACATGTCGATTATTTTTACAAACTCTACTTGGGGATTTTTTTGAATGGTTCCATTCATTGCTTCATGGGACCATTACTGGTTGGGACATGTTAGAAACTTTATTTGCTGAAAATGTTTCCCATCCACCCTCTCCCAAATGGACACAAGACAATGAATATTTTATCATTTCATATATTCCATATGAAGATCTTTCAAGAAGGAAATTAGAGAATGAAATCGAGGAGCCTCCACCCATTTCACAAGAAGATTTCAACCTTGAAACAGATGATGAAAAGTCACAAGAGAATTTGCAGAAAGAACAATTGGTGGAATAAATGAATCTTGAGAAAAATGATGAGCAATATTGTCATTCCGTAAAAGAAGGATCTTTTTAGGACATCACCAATGAATATAAAATATTAGATGTGGTCAGTGATAAGGAGAAAGATGAAAGTATTTTGAATTTGGAAACTCCTCATTCAAGCATTCTTCAACAACCAAAAAATGATTATATTGGATCATGGTTCTAAAACATAGTTGGCCAAACAATGCAATCATATTTTGGGTGCATATGGTTCAGTTTTTCTCCAGTACACATTGAGAGTACCCATGACTCATTGGTACAAGCCTTAATATGTTCTACAATTTTGGACCTCATTCCACAGATCAGTTGGATGCTTGAATGACTCCATTAGAAATCTACCTACACTTGAAAGTGTCCCTTCCCTTCAAGTAACATACAGTAGGTAGATCTTGTTTGTACATGGTTTTTTTCTTTAGTTCAAGTTCCCCCCCCCCCCGCCCCCTCCTTCGCGATAACCTTTTCTCCGTGACCCCTCCATTCCTCCATTCATCTGCCTTATCTCTCCTTCCTTATGACCTCTCTCCTTCCACACTTAACCCATTTACCTTAAGTTTCTCTCATTATATCATTAACCAATCATGTTACTCCATATGGAAGTTAACTACTGGTGACACATGGTAACTCTGCAATCAATTAGGTGATGACACATGGTGACGAATGGGAGTGTGAAATGTGGAAGTTTGTGGTGTTGAAGACAGGTCGAAATTTTAATGAAGAAGTATGAATTAAAATCAAGGGCCCAAATTGCCCCATGAAAATTGATCGACGGTTGTTAATCCTTGATGTTCTGGAAGCCGTAACCTGAGATCTGGGAGTCGGATTTGGGAAAAATTTACCTCGTTGGAAAGGTAATTTGACGATAAAGATGACGAAATAGGTTTCAAAGGCTAAAAATGGCCATATTTTTCTTACAAATTTAAAGAACGGTAGGAAATATTTTTATGGTGTGCTAATGAATCACCTTGGTACTTTGACTTCACAAGCTCATATCCTGAGATCCATAAATCGAAATTATGCCCAAGAGGACTCATTGGAAATATGAGATGTTGAATATTACATATAAATTGGTTTTAATGGCTGAGAAATTGAATACCATGCCCATAAAATTAAAATACTTTTCTCTCTTTTAAAAGGTAGTAAATTAAATTTTTTGAAAAATAAAAGTTTATTTTAAAAAGAAAAACTTTTCTTGAAAATGAAAAACCCACTTCAAGGCACAAATGTAAATGATATAAATTAATTAATGAGGATTTTATGAGGCATTAATTAAATTGAATATTTTAAGAAAAAAACCGTATGGAAAATTCCAAGAAGAGAAAAAACCCTAACTACATCAAGAACTTAGAAGAGCATTATTTAAAAAGCAAGAGAAGGCTCCATCAAAGGGCTAGAGAAGATTGCATTATTTGAGCAGAATATCATAAGAAATGGTTCAACCATCAACATGCAACCAAGCTTTTGATCAACAAATAAATATCTCCATCTTCTTCATTCTTCTTCTTCTACACTATTTTTCTCATGGCTTTATGCTTGTATTTCTGAATTGAGTACAAGGTTGAGATTCTTTAGTATTTCTCTTGTATTCTTCCAAGAATTTTCGTATATGATCATGGAGTATTTACATCGATATATGTGACTATCACATGTAAGCCAGGATTGTCTATTGGATTCATGAGAATTTAGTCTTTGTTCTTGACAAGCTTTATTTATGAAGATTTAGTCAATTGGTTTGATGAGATGTTTTCTATTGTTGAATATATTTTATGAGACAATTTAACGCCACTTTATTTTGGCATTCTAGGTCCATTCACAAAATTAAGGAACCAACTCTTGGAGAACATATTACTCAATCATTTTATAATTCTTATTTTCAATACGAAATGTTGGCCATGACCTCCTTTCTCTCAACACCATTAATCACTCTTTTAAACACAAAAAATACATATTTTCTCTATCAAGCTTGACACTCCAGAGACCACGGTATCCAGGATGTAGGCTGGAAAGCAGGCAAGGATTTTGATCTCCCTCTGGAACTGGTATTGGAGTGGGAAAATTATTGCACAGAGTTATCTCGTGCGGGCATCACTCTAACTGATTCGATGGACCATTTGTTGTGGGGCGGTGGCGACAATTCTGGCCACATTTATGTCAAAAACCTCTACTTGGCCATCACAAATACAACTTGGTTACACAATATAAATGGTTGGTGCAAATAGTTATGGAACTGGAAAATTCCACTCAAAATAAAGTTCACCTGGATTTCGCTAGAAAACAAAATCCCCACCTAGGATTCACTTCAAAAAAAAGGGTGGACGGGTCCTAGTATTTGCCAAATCTGTCTGAAGGATGCAGAGACAGTTGACCACCATTTTACACATTGCTAGTTCTCTAGGCTAGTTTGGGACAAAATCGCACAGGTCTGTCACCTATAAAACACTTGGACAAGAAAATCCATTTCTTCTTGATTTGACCACTGGACATCTACTGAAAGAATTTATAAATCTCTTCCTCCACTGGTAATTTGGTATATTTGGTTGGCTAGAAATTATAAATTATTTGAAAATAGGACAACCTCATCCACTGTTGTTTCTTTTAAATCTCTTGGTTTATTTAAAAATCGGAAAGATATTTACTCGGGCACTATTAAAAGAAAGATATTAGTCATACCACTCTTCTCAAATGATTATCTGACCGGGTGGTTCAACGAGGAAACTCAACAAAATGGAGCACTGAGTGGTGCAGGCAGATTGATAAAACTCAGTTTAAACTCGATTTACAAATGGACTATTTGTTGCGGCCCAGGCACCAACACAAGGGAAGAACTATTGGGTGCCTGGGCAACACTTCACTTGGACTCCATACTAAACATAGAAAACCTTCACATGATCGGGGATTCCAGAGTGATTATTGACTGGCTAAATAATCAAGGAAAACTTCAAATCAACACACTCATGGCTTGGAAAGATAGAATCATAATACTCAAGCACCTTTTTAAGGAACTGTCATTCTTACATTCCTCTTGAGAATACAACATGGAAGCGAATCTTCTTTCAAATTCATCATTATTGAGACAATCATGAGTGCTCTATTACAACCATTGGCTGGATGGTCATGAGGGACCTATGCTTGCTATTAAAATTTTCTAGGATTAGAAGCACATTTTGTCAGCAAATTTCTGCATATTCTCAATCTTTTCTCTAAATCTTTGCAGTCCCACATATCGTCTATTCCTTCATTTTGTAACTTTTCAACTTTCATCTCTTCTTAACATATTGATCTCTCGCCAGCAAAATTTGGCTTATGCTGCCCAATTGCTTGGCGAAAGATTTGACTGGTTTGTGATATTCCTTCGTTGATGTACTTGTTGTGAGAACACATTATATTCTCAAATATAATAGAAGAATTTTTTCATCTGGAAAAACAAAGTGCACTAAGGGAATTAAAGGACAAAAAGTACCTTAGAATAATTTTATAATATCTATAATTTTTTAAGAATTTTTTATAATAAATAAAGTTTTAATTTTTTTAAATTTATGTTTATGGTTTGATAATTTAAAATAATATTTACATTTATGTAAATTTAAGTATACTTCTGTAGATTTAGCAGTCAAATAGTTGTATGGAGGAGGTTATTTTTCCACAAACAAGGGGTCTCATACACCAGTTTAGTGTCTGGCTTGGCAATGACCTTAAAATTATTTTTATTTTTATTATTATTATAAGATTTAAGTAAATATTTTTTTAATTATATTATAGAGGAAAGTATTGATTGTATTGAGAGTAGCGAGGTGTTCTACAACCTAGTATGGGGGAGATGTTGTCGCATTGGCATTATGTTAGATAAGGTTACATTAAAAAAATTATTTCACCTACATAAAAAAAATTATTGCACCGAGAGTACAAAGGTTCTCTATAGCCCAGTATGGGAGAGATATTGTCACATTAGCGTTATGTTAGATAATGTTATATTTAAAAAAAAATGGCACCGAGAGTAGCGAGGTGCTCTACTGCTCTACAACCCAGTATGGGGGAGATGATGTCACATTAGCATTATGTTAGATAAGGTTACATTAAAAAAAATTAAAGTCAGCTCAATAAAAAAAAATTAACAATAATAAAAATAAAGTTGGCTCAATTAAAAGAAAACAATGACATTGACTATTACATATTACACCCATTACATATTACACACACATATATACTACGTACTTAAATATGACAACATCTAAAATATTAATTCCTCCATTTTAAATGATAATAAAAAAATTACACTTTAAGAAATTTGATCCCTTTCAATGCTTAATAGATCCGGATTAAAGATAAATCTATATTCATTAATATTAAGTTCAATTCTTAAATTATTAATATATTGATTTTCAATGTAAATTTTGCTTAAACCATAATTAATTATATAGTTACTTCAAAGTTAAAAAATTCCAAAGAATCAAAATTTATGTATTCCTTTTATGATTACTTATGTTCCAATGCTTAAGAGTGATGGAAATATTAGAGTAAATGGTACATCTTAGAAGGAAACCCCTCCATTGATTCACAAATATGAAATTCCCTGTCAAATAAGAGAAATTATTCAAACTTCTCATATTAGAGAAGAGAGAAGAGATCTAGCATTGCCATCTACTATATATGTAGAAAAATAGTTGATGCACTAACACAATAAATATTTCAATAATTAATAGTCTTAAAGCTAATTATACTATTGTTTAAGAAAGAAAGGTATAAGTAAATTAGTATATAATCTAATAAAAAAATATAATAAAAAAAATATAAATACATTAGTATAGAATGTAATAACAAAGAAAGATATAAATAAATTAACAAATAATGTATTAAGTCCATTATTTGTAACATTTATATGTTTGGGAACTATTTTTATGATATAAATATTAGTCTATACAAAATGATTATTTCATATTGATTTAAAGAAGCAATTGATAATAATATATGAGTTGTAATATACTATAATCATTATGCAAGTGAAGTTACAAAGGAATAATGCTTATCATTAAATAAATATTTCAATAATTAATAGTCTTAAAGCTAATTATACTATTGTTTAAGAAAGAAAGGTATAAGTAAATTAGTATATAATCTAATAAAAAAATATAATAAAAAAAATATAAATACATTAGTATAGAATGTAATAACAAAGAAAGATATAAATAAATTAACAAATAATGTATTAAGTCCATTATTTGTAACATTTATATGTTTGAGAACTATTTTTATGATATAAATATTAGTCTATACAAAATGATTATTCCATATTGATTTAAAGAAGCAATTGATAATAATATATGAGTTGTAATATACTATAATCATTATGCAAGTGAAGTTACAAAGGAATAATGCTTATCAT
>ML778067.1:705529-732391 GCA_009831015.1 Picea engelmannii
TACTAACCAAACACGACACCCACAATACAAAAATCCATCACCTCAATCTTTTAGGTAAATTCTAATCATATCAACCCTATCTTTTTAGGATGTCTAATTCTTTGAATGATAAAAGGGTTGACCCGTGACGACTTTGAAAAACTAATGGTTGTACCAATGAACCCAAGCATGTTTGTCACGCCTCTTTGTTTTTCCAACTTCATTGAAGGACCCCACTCTCAATAGAAGGATGAGTGATATCATATCATATAATAAATAAAATAATTTACTGTGTCTATGCTTCCCCTATTCTTCTCTCTTTTCGTTGTCGTTTTAGGGAGCATGAAAAAGGAAAGATAAAAGCTTTTTCCTTGGTATAGAAGTCAAATATCTTAAAGTCAATAGGAAAATAAATGTTTTTTTTTTTATAAATAAAAAGTGATATTATTTTATTCAACTTTCGTCATTATATAAAACTTATTAGTTTTACAGGTTTGCCATCTATTCCATTAAACTAGTGGAAACTGAAATAGGTGACAACCTTTTATACTTGTAGCCAAAAGTAGAAACCGTCACCTGCTCCGCCATACAGTTGGAAAAAAGGTTTTGTGGCAGCAGAGAGTTATGACAGTGCTATCTTGACATGCATCCAAAAATTGATTATTCAAACTAAACAAAAATTTTAAGTAGCAAAACAAGAAAAAAAATGCCATTGTCTTACAAATGGAGTGTAGAGGGCTGAGAAACTTTAAACATTAGAATGGTTGTTTGAATAGTGGAATCTTCCATCCAAAGAGCCGCCGTGAGGAGTGAATGCAAACGATTGTGCACAGGTCAAGCATCTTTGTTTGACCGGCGTGCTCGAGAAGGCATTGAACAATATGCCAATTCTACTACTGAGGAGGGTGTGTTGGTGGAGTTGCTCCGTCATATATCTCCTCATCTCAAAGATGAGCTCCAAGTGCTCCAGAGTAAGAAAGTTGGGTGAAATTTGGTCTCGTTCCGTGTCTAAGGTGGGCAAAGGAGGCTCAGTTGGGCAGTCCGTCTGGGAGATTTCCTCTTGGACAATGCAAGTAGCCCCCCCCCCATTTGCTGCCTTTGTATCCATTGTTGTAAGGTTGGTGCTAGGTCTATCCTGGGGGTCTGGGACCATGTAGAGGAGGGAGTCGGGTGGAACCTGAATTGGTTTCTCCGGTATTTTCTCCTCCACATAGGCCATTGGAGGCGTCTTCGGCTCTTTGGTTCGTGGAGTCAAAGTTGTCGAGGAGGATTTCTCTAATTCACGAAGGAGTCTCTGCCTTGCGACATAACAGTACCAAGAGGGTCCCATCTTGGGTTTCCCACACTCAAGCGGCATGACATAATCGGGAGGCTGAGGAAAACTGAGAATGAGGGCGCACAGAACTGGATAGCTGAGCAGAGTGGAGCTTTGATGCAGCAAAGAAACAGAATGTAGCATGCCATGGACAACCTGGAGTAATATCCTAGAAGTTGATATGACCGCGCAGCCTCCTCCCGTACATGTCGTCATCCCCCTTACTATGGCTCATCAATGGTGCCATTAAACCTACGTGAGGGATTTGTTCATCCTTCCTCTGTGTGCGTTTAATTTTGTGCTCCATCCAAGAATGAGGCTTGGGGTGGCGACCAACCATATTAATGGCTTTGATTGCATGGAGTTTGTGTGGCATCCCATGAGCTACATGGCACCCTATCTGGGGGAGGAAAATATATTATATGTGTAGGATAAAAATGATTTAAAATGAATTATTGTTGGAAAAATTTTAAGTAATCAAAATTTCGAGGGTATAATTCATTTAAGATTCAGAATTTTTGAAAACTACCCAAATTTCGAAAAATCCAAAAACAACTTAAAACTATATCCTTGGATATAGCACCTTGTATTATTAGGATACTATGCCAATGATAATCGTATAAATCCCCCACTATGTCAAAGTCATATATATATATATATATATATATATATTACAAATAAAAATGATTATAATTGATTTTCATTAATTATCTTAAATGTTAAGACGAGTTGTTATGTTATTATTTTTTGATAAATTTTTAATTTATTTAATTAAAATTGAACTATATTTATATGAAAATAGGATTCTTCCACCATAATAAAATATATATTGATGAAGTTAATGATGATGATGATGATTAACATCCATTGAGTTTGAATCGGTCTATCAAACCTTAGGAGGGTAAGGGATTACTTGCAATTCTTTAGAATTTTGTTTATGTGCTCGAAAAACATTAAGAGAAGCTTTCCAAGATCACCATAGTTTTGTTGAGTTAAAAGGTTAGGAAGGTTGGTAGTGTGATTTACAATTGTTTTCAAGCCCATAATAAGATTTACATCCCCCAATAATCCTTTTCTCAATGTTATAATTCTAGTTAAGCTTATGGTGAATATCGATTCCAAGATATTTCTATGAAGTCATTTCATCCAAGTTGTTGTTGTCATATACGAATGTATCATAAGTGATCTTATTGGATTTAATGATCATGACCTTAGTCTTGTCAGTATTAATAACCATACCCATATTGGAGCAAAACTCCTTGAGTATTCTTAGTTGGTTTTCAAGATCGTGGGGACTCCTTTCCATAAGAATGATATCATTGACATAAAGAAGAATATTGATGACTATATCAGTGAGAGTAGGACTGACATAGCCTGCTTCTTCAAAGCAACCTTCTAGCTTGTCAATGTATATGCCAAAAAGGGTAGGGGACAAGGGACAACCTTGCTTGACTCCAATATTGCAATTAATCTCTTTCGATCAGCCATAGTGTTTTTGAACTTGGAAACGTTCTCATACAACCTTATTGCAACAACCCTCAACTCGAAACACACTTTTATCTCTTCCAACTTATTCCAAAGGTTTTTCCTAGGAACCATGTCAAAAGATTTTCTAAAGTCAACAAAACAACAAAAAATATTGGTTTTCGTATTGTTTGGTGAATCAAGGAAAGGAGGTCGAACTAGGGTCACCTGCAAGTAAAGCCAACAAACCTCCCAAAATTCGTTGAGAGAAACAAGTAGGTCATACGAGTAGTACAGATGCCATACGAGTGGTATGGATCAACACCAAGAGAGGAAATTCATACCTAGGTCTGAAACCATAAAATGATTTATGTTTGCAGAGGTTTTGCTTAAGATTAAGGTGAAATCGAGCTACTTCCTTATTGTAATTTTGTTGTATGGTCGCCCAATGAGAAACCCACGACCATACAGATCTGTATAGGTGGTACATTTCCTACAAATCATCTTGGCCAGAACATATCTATGTATTAACAGACCTGTGATAAATAAAAAAAAATAGATGGAGTGATGTTTCCAGAATTTGTTTTTCATGTGTATCTTTTGTGTGGTTGTCCCAAGTATCATTAAAGAAAATGGTTGTATCTTAGATCTAATGTTTGAAATTATAAGTTATTATCCTCTTCATGGTATCAGAGCCAAACCTGTAACAACCCCAAAAGATCTCGTGTAGCTTTGTGTCCCAAAGACAAGGAAGGAATAAGGTTGAAGAGAGGTCGGGCCCTCTAAGTTGAAGTAGGAGAAGAGGACTGAACATGGTCGATCTGTTGAGTAAAAGAGGGAGCAAGTTAGCATTGGTACAAGTATTCCCATTAAAAGTAGTGAGAAAGGTTTTCAGAAGAGGCTGGAACTAAGTAGCAAGATGGCTACAAACCTCATATATGACGATAGACTTGATGGTGCCTCCAACTATGTGCAATGGAAGTACAAAATGAAGAATTCTCTTCAAGAGAGAAAAGTATAGGGTATTGTTGAGAAGTCAGCCACAATCCCCACTGATGCTAAAGACAGAGAATTACATTATGCTCTAGAAATCAGAGCTTAGAGGATCCTTCTAGATGGAGTGAAGTATCATCTAGTACCAAACATTGGTGAGAAGCAAACAACTCATGAAATGTGTTCACATCTGAAGGGGTTGTTTGAAGCCAAATATGAGAGTAGAATCATGGCTCTCAAAGAGAGACTTCAACACACAAAGATGTATAAAGGGGAAGGAGTTACAATCTACCTCACCAAAGTGAAACGATTACTTGATGAACTCCTTGTAGTGGGGGTAAAATTGTCCCTAGCTGAGATAGTTCGTTCAGCCTTAAGGGGCTTCCCAAATGAGTGGGATTCCTTCATTGCAAGGGTAGTAGTTAGAGAGAATCTTCCAGATTGGGAAAGGTTATGAAATGATTGCTGCCAAGAAGAGATCAGGAGAGGTAGAAATGTGAATGAGGAGGAAGAGGAGGAGAATCTTGCTCCCACTTCCAAGAGGGGAGGAAGAGGTAGAATAGGAACAACCTTTAGAGGAGGATCCACAAATGAGAGACCTAAGAAAGACCTCTCACATGTCCAATGCTATGTGTGTGGAGAATTTGGACATTTTTCCAGCCAGTGCTCTCGAGCCAAGAAGGGATATGGTACAAAAGGAAAATGGAAGGAGGTAGCAACCTCAGAATAAATCGAGGACAAAGATGAGGAAGAATAGAAATAGATGGCTACCACAACTCGTGAGTTCTCTAGAATGTTCCGAGATGAATACACTATGTTTTTGGATACAAAGAACAAAACTAGGATAGGGTGGTACATAGACAACGATGCTACATTCCATATGATAGGTGAAAGACTTGCACTTCAGGAGTTTACATCCCAAGACTCAGGTTTTGTGAAGTGTGGTGTGCATTCTAGCATGGAGGAAATCCAAGGAAAAGGGGTAGTGTGACTATAGATAGAATGATGCAAGATTCTAAGGGTGATAGGGGTACTTTATGTACCAGATATGAGAGTTAGTGTGCTTTCAATATCGGCCTTGGAGCATCATGGCTACAATGTCAGCTTCTTTAGATGTGGTGTGCACATTTGATCTGTTATAAGTCAAACAATAGGACCATCGGTGATGATAGGCATAAGTGAGGACTTCCTTTACAATATGTGGGGACAACCTATCTACAACTTCAAAGAAGAAAGTAATGAGTATGTTGTATCATACTTAAGGGAACATGAATCTATTCTCAACAGACCCATGTGGTGGGAATGGACTCAATTAGAGGAGTGGGGATACTCACGTGATCCTGATGCATGTGGCAACAGAGACAATCGAGTAAAGCAGATTGAATATCCTGATTTAGAAAGGATGGGTCTCTCATATTTAGAGCAAGAGACTCATAGTGATGTGGACTATGGAGGAGGCATCTCCAGTGGAAATACCACCCTTGCTAAGAGGGAGTGTTAGATTATGTAGCTCAGGTAGGTACTTCCACACTAGGAGTGTCTAGTAGTGTGGAAGATGCCCAACTTATGCCTAGAAAACACTATATTTGTGGGGACCACTCAAGTCAACTTGAGATTAAGTCATAGCTATTGGATGTGACTTAAGTTGTCTCAATACTTGATTAAGTCCCCACCATTAGATCAAAATCTTGACAAGAAGATCCAAGGGTCAGGATTGCATGAGAAAAAATTATAGGGTTATAAATAACCTAGGAGTCCTCATTTCCTCATTATCTCAAGTGAAGGAATCCATCCAAGCTAGAGGGTCTCTTCTAAGGAGATCGAATAGTAGGGTTAAGTCGAACCAATAGAGAAGGGCTGAGCAGGGAAAATACTATACCAAGTCGGGTTTGGTGAAGCAAGGAAAGGAGGCCGAGCTAGGGTCACTTGTAAGTAAAGCCAACAAACCTCCCAGAATTCCTTGAGAGAAACAAGGAGGCCATACAAGTGGTACAAATTCCATACGAGTGGTACATATCACCAACAAGAGAGGAAAGTCATACCTAGGTCTGAAACTAGAAGAGGATTTATGTTTGTAGAGTTTTTGATAAAGATTCAGGTGAAATCGAGCTACTTTTTGATTTTAATTTTCTTGTATAGTCGCCTAGTGAGAAACCCATGAACGTACAGATCCGTACAAGTGGTATGGTTCCTACAAATCAGCTTGGTCGAAACATATCTATGTATTAACAGAACTGTGATAAATAAAATTGTGTTAGATGGAGTGATGTTTCCAGAATTTGTTTTTCATGTGTATATTTTGTGTGGTTGTCCCAAATATCATTAAAGAAAACGGTTGTAGCTTAGATCTGATGTTTGAATTTATAATCTATTATTCTCTTTATTTGCAAGCCGCTTAACCCCGAATTCTATGTCATCCAAAGAAAAAACTGCATCCTCTGTAGGGACAATATGAATGGTGACCATGGCATTAGGGAACTCATAAAGAATTTTAAGGTAGGAATTCCAGTCCCTTAAGGGAATTGTATTATTTTCTTTAGTATTGTGATTTAGAATTTGTCTCCAAAACTTCTTAGGATCGAGCCTAGATAGTTGTGAAAGTTGCTCTTGCCTTTTATTAATATTGTAGCTTTTTTCCTTTTAATTGGGGATTTGTATGTATTGATCTTATCGAATTTTAAGGACTCATTAGAAGCATCCCTAATGGATTTACTAGCAATTTTACATTCTTTATCATACCAAGGGTTGGTCATTCCATTATTCTTTTTACAGGACACCTCAAAAGAGAACTTGTTAATAGAAGTGGAAAGGGTAGTTGTAAAATTATGATAGAGGTCTTCAATGTTGTCCTTACAAATTTAAAAATAATTTAAACTTGTAAATTAATTTAAAAAAATAAAATTTTAGGGGTGGCAGGAGTGGGTGGGATTCTTTTCTATTTAAGGGGAAATAAGTTGAATTAGTGTACACGGGTTTAGGAAAGGTTTCAAACAATTTGTCTTAGGCATATTCTCTGTTGTATGGGGTAATCATTACAAAGGTAGAAAGAATTAAATCATTAGTGATTCTTTGGGATCCAATGTTGGTCATCAGATCAATGATAGTCAAATTTGGTGTGAAACAAATTCAGAAACCTAATCTCAAGAATCAAATGTGAATTCACTTCATTTGGAAAGGCCACCTGTCTACATATCAAATGAGAACTAAACTTAGAGGTAGAGCATTGGGAAAATTATGTTGTTGAATTAAGCTCGGGAATATTTTTTAAGGAATGGGGATGTGAGCTATTATATAATCCCTTAAATTGATTGAGGGATGGATCATTAGGAAGGAGTGTAAGATGTATTGCATAATGGGAAGGTTTGGAAAAAATTTGGGATGAGTGTGAGGAAGATGTTTGTTCCCCCCTCTCATTTAATTTTGCATTCTTCATTCATGTCCATTCATTACCCATAAGAATGTGTGACTTAGTTTCTTAGCATGGAAGCCAAGGGTATTCCTCAGAATCTGCTAGTAACCTTGGTGTTTTCGGCCTTGTTAGGCTCTAGTGTTGGATCGATTTGGGGCTTTGATTGTACTGCTGGAAAAGGCCTAGGAGGTTTTCTTGTTCCTCAATATGAGCTTTGGGTGAATCAGGTGTTTCCTCCTATCCGTGGTGTAGGTTCGGGTGGTGCTTCCAGCAGATCATGTTTGGGGTTCATGGGGAGAGGGTTGTGTAGCAACGATGGAACATGCTTGGAGGGAGGATGTTGTGAAACAAGGGTGCACATAAGAAAGATGGTGTGTTTGGTTTGTTGCTCAAGACACCAACCCCTTTCAACTGGTTGCGTCATTTCAAACAATGTGTTCTGGTAAGAAAAGTCTAGTTATTCTATCTTTTTAACTTTGAAACTTCTAAAGAGAAACTCAAAATTTATGTTAATTGTTCACTCGAAATTGGATTAGGGTTTTTTTATTGAGAATATAGGAATTTTTGTGAATGAAGTAGTACTATGTGGATCTAATTCTCCTAGCTCACTTTTAGTTTTTTTAGCTCTTAGGTCTGTGGACCTTTTCTTTTGCTATCGGTTGGGTATTGGTCATTGGTTTAGGGTCAACTCAAGCTATTGTTTTTACTCAGCAATGGGCAATGAGACAATCAAATAATTTTTATAAATTCTCCATTTACACGAGGATATCTCTTAGGCTAGCAACAATGCATCGATGGTGATAACTTCAAAGATTTATGAATTCAAAGAGGCATGATCTTCCCATAATGCCAATATCATGAGAATTCTATTGCTTTAGAAGAAGAGAATCGGTTCCTTACATATGGAGGTTAACAAAATCTGCAATTTAATTCTCTCTTTGCAGGTGGAAAATATCTCGATGGCTTCCAACAATCAAAAAATTAAAAATTCAGTTCAAGATGTCTAAAGGGAAGAAAAATCAATTCATCAGCTCAAGGAACCTATGGAAATCAAAGGGTCAAATCCTCCCCTTTCCTATGAGGGGAAAGAAGCTAAAGGAGGTGTTTTTTTTTTTACTATAATATGTAATATATATAATATGTTTTATTGGGTATGTTGTTTTTTTGGGTATCTATGTAAGGCTAGTCACCTATAAGCCAACCTGGAATTTATGTTTTGTCAAGACTCTTAAAATAATCGTTCTATGCTTTGGTCAATATATAGTATGATCCCAATCATATAATATTGAAGAATGTACATTATTGCTTGCTTCAACACAACCACTTTTATATAATATAAAATTCTATTTCAATTAAAAAAAAAAAAAAAAAATCATTTCTTGAAATTTTAAACTTTAAATAATTTATATTATTTATAAGAAAGCTTAGTATTATATACACAATATAATGTATATAGGTTAATATTGTATACACAATATAATGTATACACTTGTGGCAACAATGTTACCAATCATAATATCATAATATGTTGGTAAAATAGTATTAATGTAAAAATTTAATTATTTTCATTATATTATATAATATTAAATTTGTTTCCAAATAAATAAAAATAAAATTTTATTAATTAAAAATAAATTTAATTTTTATAAATAATTTTAATTCCTATTTTGTCTAACATTTTTTTTCAATAATGAAAAAAAGTACTTGTATTAGTGAATATACCAAGTTTTTTACAAAATTCTATCTGTTGGTAGTCATTTTAATTTCCTATTACATTGTCATACACTGGAGGTATACGTGTAGTCCAAAAAATAAGATCCTTTTGATTTTACATATCATGATTCAAAATGTTAAAATATCAAAATTTTCAACTTTGTTGTAGAAATATATTAGTTGATTGACATTCTTTCGAGGCTCTATGTTTGAATTCATGTACACACTGCATGGTATATCCCACCTTCTTCCAGCTGCATTGCTTGCTTAGATAGCTTATCAACTTCCTTATTATATGCTCTATATATGTGTTGTTCTTTTAATTGTTGAAACTTCCCGCTCAACACTCGAATTTTTGTCATCCAAGGTTGAAGAGAAACCACCTATAAATTGTTTTCATGAGAAAACCAGTCAATAATAATCTTTGAGTCTCCTACCAGTTGTAATCATTTTACCTTTTTGTAATATGCAAAATATAAAATACACCATAATGTTAAAAGTTCACCCCTGGTATTGGTTCCAGTGCCACAGTGCATCTTAAGGCTGAAAGTACCCAAAACTAGACATTTTAAAATTGCTCCAGCACCACATTTTGTGCCCTCACATTGTGAGGCACCATCAAAGAATCCCACTGCCAGGTTCCAGACTAATAAAGGAGGCGTAACAATCCTAACAGGATGAACAATTTGTGTGTTTTTGTTTTCACCCAAGTCCTGTAATATTCTGTTGCATACCCTAACCAGAGAAGGTGGATGATCCTCAAATATAACCAAGTTCCCGTGCTTCCAAATCTCCCAGCAAATATAATAAGGAACTTCTTTCCAGTATTCCATCTTCTTTATCCAAAACTGGAAACACTCATTAATCTGTCCTCCATCCCAAAACCTTTTTAGTTTTAGTTCCTTTAAGATGAAAATCCATATATCTTTGGTGAAATGACACTCAACAAACAGATGATTCAATGTTTCCTCATTTTCACCACACGGGACACATCTGCTAGGTCCAATCAACCCTCTTTTTGTCAAAATTTCCCAAGTGAAAATTTTTTGTTCAAACATTAACCAACAAAATAATTTAACTTTAAAAAGTATCTGCCACTTCCAAAGTTCTATGTACCAAAACAATTGACATCCCTCTGTATCCTCCAACATTTGTACTTCATAAACTTATTTTGCGTTAACATGACCTTCTTTGATATTCCATGATCACATTAATGTATCCTTTTCTACATTTAATTCAAAACCCGACCCAACTAAACCTTTTGCATATTTATCCCATTCCTCTTTCTTGCCTCCCTCCCTCTAATCCATTGCCTCCCCTCCCTCTAATCCAAGAGTATGTACCTTCTTCCATCTTAATGTACTCGAATCCTCAAGATCAATTGACCCTAACTTTAAAATGAAAAGAATGTTATAGTTAAGTAATCATAAAAGCAAACTTAAAAGGAGAAGGAAAACTTTGGTAGTGAATGAAAGGTTTTTGACGACCATTTGATTTGATGGAGATCCAATATAAATATCACTATCTAATCCCCAACACACTAAGACAACTATACTCTTTACTAAAATTTACACATTATAGAAATGATGTAATGGATCGTCGTTTTTACAATTACACTACGGACGACAATTCAATTATGTGCACAAAAGGGACCCGATGCATAGAATCACGGGTTTAATGAAAGGGAATTATGTACCATGGTTTCACTTTGTAATTGTAGTATAAACTTTCCATTTTTACAATGTAAATTAAAATACTTCATTCATTGTAAAGTTAAAATACTTAAAAGAGCAAAAAATTTCTCACCTTAAAAAAAAATAAAAGAGAGTTTGTTTAATCAATGAAATTCAAAGTAAATAAAATTCAAAAGATGAAAAAAAATTAATGTTTTTTAAATTTTTTTTAGAATTTTAAAGATTTTAAATATTTTATGTTTTGTTTTAAGTTTAAATTTATTATAATTTAGTTATTAATTGATAGTAAAGATACTGATTATTGGTTGCTATTGTGAATGTAGGTTGATTCATCATTATTATTAAAGAAAAAATATACCACTTGAAATAATTTGTTGATGATTTGTAAGGGCATAGATTTTCACTTAGGCGAGATGCTTTTGAATCTTGGATTGTTAACATATTCCTTTAAATCTTAAGGAAATAAGCTCTTAACCAATTAGAAATAATGTTAAATTTTTCTTAAAATCAATTTAAAAACCTTTCATGTATTTTTTTTTTAATTTTTTAATTTAATAAAAAAATATTATTATACTAAAAGATTGAGTTTTTATTTTATAAAACTTTACAAATTTAAAATTTAAATTTAATATGTAAGTTTTTAACTTAATGTAATTGTCAATATGGGGGAGATGTTGAGGTGTTAGTGTTAGTGTTATGTTATGTTAGATAACGCTACATTTAAAAAAATTAAAGTCTATTCAATTAAAGAAAAAATAACAATAATAAAAATAAAATTGACTCAATTAAAGAAAACAATTATATGTACCGTGAAGAACTTAACATGAAATGAAATAATAAATAAACAAATTACACCTTAAGAAATTGGGTCCCTGCTTGAGAGATCCTAGTTTAAAATGGATTTACGCTGGTAATAATTAATTAATATTACTATACTTTTGATGTTATATCGTGTGTAAGTTCTTGTAACATATTGCTTTTGCACACACCTGATGTAAATTATTCTTTGAGGACACTTGCATGCAAGTGATCCGGTTCATTATATGATTGTCTGTTTCGCTTATGGATTCTGATGATGAGATTGTAGCTTATGATGTTGTGTTATGTTATTTGTGTATAGACATGTGCTATTGACTGGTTTCTCCTGAGTGTGCAGGACTCTTGACAGATTGAGGATGTTGATGGCATCAGTGGACCTCCTTGGACTTTGGATCGATTCAGGGAGTGGACTATATATGGTTTGGGTATTTATGTTTATGCATATGTGACATATGATCGAGTATATTATGATGTTGTTTATGGATCACTGACATGTTTTGTTGATGGATGCAGGTTGATGATTTCTTTCTAATCTGAATCACATTAGGAGTAAAGGGGCCATGCACGACATCCAAAGATATTGAGGGAGAGGTGTGGCAGCAGCCTGACACAACCTACTAGCACTTTTGTCGTGGGTCGAACTGTAGGTTAATGATTACCCAGTTCGAGAGATACATGATGTCGTAAGGGCAGACTGAGACAATTGCTCATGAAGATTCTAAGGGGTGCACAATAAGGCATGGCCCTTAGTCTCCCACAAGTTTTCCTGATAGAGTATTGACTCCAAGGGTTGGATGTCTACCAAAATTAGTCAAAAGGCGAGTGGCACCCTTGGAGCACGTAGTGCGTCTTGAAGGGCATGTCGCATAAATGAAACACAAATAAAGGCAAGTGGCACTAATCTGAACCTGAAGGGTGATTAGTTTCCAATAATTGGTCGATTTTGTCACTCCTTTAAAAGGGTCAGTTATAGATCGTTTTACTTGAGCGATTTGCAATTAAAAGTAAAGTTGAAGTCTTATGAGCTTGAATCCAAATTGAATTAAAGTATCTGTAGATTCCTTATGTGTTATATTTCATGCTTGCATTTACTGATCTATGTGCGGAAATTCATGAAAGTAAATATAAGGAAAAAATACACATAAGAGATATGACACTTCCCTTGATAACGAAGTTCACCCGATGTGGGCTACCTCTCTAGGTCATGCTCCAAAGCCTGACCGATTTATTCTCCTCGTTGTAATGATGTCTCTCCTTTACAGGTTGTAAGGCCAAAGTCCCTTTTCAGTGATGAAAACAAGACACCAGAATGTGATCAAGAATAAAAGATGATCCCCATCACCATGGAGCCATTAAGTGCCTTAGATTTGCTACATAGATCCAAGCATAAATATGCATCCCATACAAAGATCCTGAACTACAAGATTTATAACTGCTTCGTTGGCCACTTATCATGCAAGTGCCACAATTTCTCTATCACATGTAACTGATTGGTTTGATGTGGAAGAAGAGAAGAAAATAAGATATATAAGGAATAAGTTGATCTTGTTGCCTTGTTGTAGCCTCTCCATGCTCCTTCAGACTCGTAACACACATGCTATGATACAACATTTAATGACAAAACAACATAATGAAAAGCATGCTTACATTAGCTTCTCCAGAACTTAGCTTGTTGATTTGAAGCTCTGCTGCAAAACAAACTTCGCCATTGGATTCACATCGTCGAATTGTCTAAAAACGACTGCCAAATCATCTCTATTAGACATAGGTACCTTCATGCCTCCTCTAGGCTTCTGTCTCGATTTGCATGCACCTCTGCAATTAATGCATCATACTGCATCGAAATCCGTGCCATCGCACAACCTCATACGGACTGAGCACACACTTCTTCTTCTCCCGTGCATTGGCAAAAAAACATTTTTAAATAAGAAGTCCGGCGAATAATTCCAATTGACACCGACAGGTGCGTTGGTTATGGTGGAGTTATAAAAGCATTGGGTAAGGTGGAGGTTCCAGGGTCGAACACGCTGAACTCCATTTTTGTTCTCTCTCTCTCTCTCTCTCTCTCTCTCTCTCTATATATATATATATATATATATATATATATATATATATACATATATCCATTGGCTGCTCCGGTAACTATAGCGAATCCACTATCAAAAATTCTATTGTCGGCTAACATTGGCATGGTCCGCCAGATTTGGTGGACCTGCCATAATTTTTTAAAACTAATTTTTGTTTACGGGCCAACATTGGACATTTCTCGGGCTGCCACATGTCGCTCAATGACTAGGCCACATGGCGCCCACAGATACACCCACAAATATGCTGACGTGATGCCCAATCACTCTGTACTAACATGTGGTGCTTCCCGGATGGTGCCACATGGCGTCACCTTGAGGTGCCATGTGACACTTTTCTATTGGTTCATCTGGACCCCTGAAAATCCTAATGGTGGGTGACACGTGGAAGACTCAGATGTTGCTACATGGCATGATGATGTCAGCATCATGTATGATGATGTCACCCTACCATGTCAGCTGCTAATGTCGGCAATACAGATGATGATGTGTTCCCTGTTGACTGGCCATGTTTGACCGCAACTTTAACCACAAATATCTTTCAAACTGTAACTCTGTTTGACAAGTCATTTGCGTCGTTGGAAATATTGTGACACGCTCTTCGAGATCATGTCATTTTCATTGAGTTTTGGGAACTTTTAATTTTTCCCTTTATCTGCTTGTTGAGGCCATTCTGAGCCTCCTTGGACACTTTTAAAATTTCTGTGATGTTCCCTAGATCCATCCAGATCACGCCTCCCAACTAAAAGGAATTTTGGTCCCCAAAATTATTTACATTATAAATTTCATGTCCATTGGAATTACAATAAGAAACCCATACCCAAACTACCTCACAAGGCCTAACAATATCAACATGTGCCCGAAAAAGGAGTGATATTAACAATTATCACTTTTACATAATACCCTTCTATGGGGTCTGAATCGCAACATGTGATTTACAAAGATGGCCACTCTCGACTAACTCAAGGATTTTCCCCATTCATTCAACCATTATGTCGAACATGTCCTCTTTACTAAGCTGTCCTTTCTCTGGTAGTTAGGCTTCTCCTGGTAGCGGATTTCTCTGTTGCATTGCCTGAATGGTCGTCTCCATCGGAGGTGTCTGCCTGGTCTTCTTGTTCCTCTTTGCGAGTATATCTAGATGTAAGGCCCAACAAGTGGGCTCATGATTCCCATCTATGCTACAATAGCCGCAATAGCTTTTCTCCTTGATATTTGCATTTCCCCTGCTCTTTTCTGTGTGTGGAAAGAAATCTTCCATCCTCGTCCTTCTCCTAGTTGCCATAACCTTCCTACACAAGTAATTTCTCTTCCAACACTGGGACACTGCGTGGTTATTCAATCCACAAAAAGTGCATGGTCTTTGATGCCACAAGCTCTGTTTTATATGATTAACATGCTTATAATCAAATGACATTTTAGAGTTTCTAGATTTCTTATACCTCGGTGAGTTTCCTATGGAGTCATACTGGCAATAAGAGTTGGTCTCAACTCTATCATTGTGATTCTCATCTCTCCCTAGAGATGCCTCGAATCCTTGATCATGAGAATTTGTGTTCTCGGCCTGCACTGAATCAATTTCATCTCTTGATGGACTGTTGACTTCTGGAGTCTCAATGATTGTCCTAGGGTTTTCTTCTTGAATGGTTTTGGAGCTTTCTCCAACATCCTTTGGGACATATCCAATCCCGACATATCGAGGCCAATCCACTACCTTGATAGTATCCATAATACCTTGGACATTGGTTCCAAGGCCTCCTCCTTCGTATCCCATTTTTCTCATCAACTTTAAGTCGATGCAAGAAGCATGTTGTTCAAGGATTTCAAAATAATCATCAACATTAATCAAGAAAGGAACTACACATGGTTTATTTACCTCCACCTCAGACTGGGACTCTTGGTCTTCTTCTTGAGATGTGTCCATTTGTTCCTGGTGAGGAGGATCAATGGAAGATGCTTCTAGGAATCCTCCTTGGTTTCTGGATGCATGTAGGTCATCTTCATTTGCTTGAAAAAGTGTGCATGCATTTTCACTGTCATGCTCGCACCTATAATTGGTGAAGTTTCCATGGTAACATAATGGCCTTATCACTGTCTCATTCGTAAATCCTTCCCTTGTCTGCATCTTCATGGCTTGCAATTGCTCTTGCAACCTTTGGTTCTCTTCTTCTGCAACTTGCAACAATGTCTTGAATCCAACATTCTCTGCTTGAAGCATTTGGTTGAGCTCTTGAAGCTCATCAAACCACAACTGTTTTGGTGATCTTGCCATCCTTAGCTTCAACACCTGCAATCGGTATCAAGCCTGCTTTGATACCAAATGTTCTGAACCTGGAGGGTGATTAGTTTCCAATAATTGGTTGATTTTGTCACTCCTTCAAAAGGGTCAGTTATAGATCATTTTACTTGAGCGATTTGCAATTAAAGGTAAAGTTGAAGTCTTATGAGCTTGAATCCAAATTGAATTAAAGTCTCTGTAGATTCC
Organism: Picea engelmannii; assembly: GCA_009831015.1. NCBI lineage: Eukaryota > Viridiplantae > Streptophyta > Pinopsida > Pinales > Pinaceae > Picea > Picea engelmannii. Next base: position 721,485 of record ML778067.1, read on the forward strand.
TTATGTGTTATATGGCATGCTTGCATTTACTAATCTATGTGCAAAAATTCATGAAAGTAAATATAAGGACAAAATACACATAAGAGATATGACACTTCCCTTGATAATGGAGTTCACCCGATGTGGGCTACCTCTCTGAGTCATGCTCAAAATCCTAATCGCTTTATTCTCCTCGTTGTAATGATGTCTCTCCTTTAGAAGTTGCAAGGCCAAAGTTGTTTTTCGGTGACGACAACAAGAGACCGGAATGTGATCAGGAATGTATACACGCTTCACAAGTTCTCATTCTCATGAGGCATCCATGATGTTGACATGGACATCATTCCCACATACTCAATACATAAAAAGAGGAAGAATAAAAGATGACCCCCATCACCATGGAGCCATCAAGTGCCTTAGATCTGCTGCTCACATCCAAGCATAAATATGCATCCCATACAAAGATCCCAAACTATAAGATTTAGAACTACTTCGTTGGCCACTTATCATGCAAGTGCCACAATTTCTCTATCACATGTAACTGATTGGTTTGATGTGGAAGAAGAGAAGAAAATAAGAGATAGAAGGAATAAGTTGATCTTGTTGCCTTGCTGCAACCTCTCCATGCTCCTTCAGACCTGTAACATGCATGCTATGCTGCAACATTTAATGACAAAACAACATAATGAAAAGCATGCTCACATTGGCTTCTCCAGAACTTAGTTTGTTGATCTGAAGCTTTGTTGCAAAAATATACCTCACCATTGGATTCACGTCGCCGAATTATCTAAAAATGACTCTCAAATTGTCTCTATTGGACACATGCACCTTCAGGCCTGCTCTGGACTTCTGTCTCGTTTTGTGTGAACTATGCAATTAATGCATCAAACTGCATCGAAATATGTGTCGTCGTACGACCTCGTATGAAATCGACGCATGCTTCTTCTTCTCCTGTGCATTGGCGAAAAAGTGTTTTTAAATAAAAATTCTGACAGATAATACCAAGCGACACTGATAGACACGTTGGTTATGGAGGAGTTATAAAAGCGTTGGGTAAGGTAGAGGTTCCAGGGTCGAACCCGCTGGACTCCATTTTGGTTGTTTGTTTGTATATATATATATCTGTTGGCTACTCCGCTAACTATAGCAAATCCACTATCGAAACTTCTACTGTCGACTAACATTGGAGTGGTCCGCTAGATTTGATGGACCCACCATAATTTTTTAAAACAAAATTTCGTTCACGGGCCAACATTGGACATTTCCTGCGCTGCCATGTGTTGCCCGATGACTGGGCCACATGGCACCCACTTGTACACTAACGTGTTTCCCAGTCACTCCATACAGACACGTGGTGCTTCCCAGATGGTGCCACATGGCATCGCCTAGAGGTGCCATGTGGCATTTTTCTATTGGTCACGTAGACCTCTGAAAAGCCCAATGGCGGTTGACACATGGTAGCCTCTAGTGCTGCAATGTGGCATGATGAAGTCAACATCCAGTATGATGTCATCACCCTGCCGTCAACTACTGACATCATGCTAACGTCAGCAGTGCAAATGATGATGTGTCTGCTACTGACGGGCCCTGTTTGACCGCAACTTTGACTACAAATACCTTTCAAACCGTAACTCTGTTTGACAAGCCATTTGCGTTGTTGGAAATCTTGCGACGCGCTCTTCGTGATCATGTCATTTTCACCGAGTTTTGGGAAATTTTATTTTTTCCCTTTCTCTTCCTGCTGAGGCCATTCTGAGCATCCTAGGACACTTTTGAAACTTCTGTGATGTTCCCTTTATCCATCTAAATCATGCACCCTTGGAGCACGTTGTGCATCTTGAAGGGCACTCCACTATTTTTAACACTGGTGAGTCAATGAACCTAGGTGCCTAGGAAACAATATTTTATTTTGACTTGGTGAGCCTTAAAATAAATGTGGTATGAGTAAAGATTATTAATTATAAAATTTCCTAAAAATTGCCAAGTCTAGTGAAATTAAAGCCTAGGTCTAAATAGGGTATGAGGACTAAAAATTAATTAATCAATTAATAAAATGGGGGGATGAAGAAAAATCAATTAATAATTTAAAGGGCAAATAAATTATCTAAAATTTATTTGTTCTTTATGTGCAAAACTTGCTAAATGAGAACTTAGACAAAAAGGAGAAATTAAATGCAAAGGGAATGTGGAATATAGAAAGGAATCTAGTCTAGAGAACTTTCCTAATTATAACTCAACTAAGCTTTAAGAAAAGCATCAGTCATTAAAGGAAATCGAGGGAATAAAGGGATATCAAGGAGCGTTTTTAGGAACTCTTTCTGGTGGATGAGGGAAATTGGAAAATTAATTTAATTAATTAAATGAATTTCTAGTGCAACTAGGGGATCGGGTGACAAGTGTACAGGGAAGAATATTTCCTAATAAAAGTTAATAAAAAGAGTTTAATGTGCAAATGGGCAAGGGGTCACTAAGAAAACTCTATAAAATTAATAGAGGGAGGAGGAAAGGATCACGATGGGTATGCATAAGGTTATGTTGCCATATTTTTCTTGATTGGTTTTTCTTGTGGGAGTTGGGATACCCATCTTGAATAGAGAGTGGTAGCTCAACTTTGCGAGGTGAGCAGGGAGCTAGATTTTCTCTGGTTATGTGCTTGGCCCCTTTGCAGCTCAGAGGACTCAGGGGGAAGAAGAGTACCTACCCCTAACATTAGCTGAGAAGTATCAGTGAGGTCTCAATGATTAACAAGTGGGAGCAAGGAGGATCGCTAGCATCCGAGGAACATCAACAAACCATCATCCGGTTACAATATTTATATTTGAAATTGAATAATATTAAGTTGGTCTGGTATATAAGGTTAGTGATTGTTGTAAGTTGCAATGGATTCTGATTGATTGGAAAATTCATTTTTATCTCTACTTGTTTTTTGCTAATGGAACTTCCTATTGGGATCCTTGGAAGTGAAATTAAACATCGCCTTTAGATAATTATTCTTAGATGCAAGTTCTTCCTGTCACTTACATGACTAGGCATTTTTCCTTCCATAAAATCGTGACTCGTTGCTCCTTGTAATTCATGAACGAATTGACTGTTGTATGGCTTAAATCGCTTGTATTTTTTTTCCTGCATGTTAATCAAGAGACTGCTATATCTTTCCTGTGGTTTGAACTTCAGAGTATTCCTTAATCTCCTCTATTGGCAAGGAACATCGATGGATAATTTCGATGGGGTTCAATACATTTCAAAAGGGTAGGACACCCCATTTTTTTTTATCATAACCTGGAATCTCGCTAGGATATTTGGAACGATGGGCGTTTTGTGGCGAATTCCTTTCCATAAATATGAGTTTGATTATACAATAACTGGTCACTAGATGTGTGCGAGCACCTATGGAATCGATTGTGTTCCATGCATATGCTAGGGAGCCCAATCTCGTTCTTATTCGTGCACAACAGGTTCCTAGCACCCTTTTAAAATTTCCAAGGAACTGGCCGGAGTTATCTCGCCCCCCTTTTCTTTGCTTAAATTTGTTACACCAGTTTTCACTTATTTCTCGAGTTTCACCCCCTCTCCCCTCCTCTTTGCCTATACTCTACCAACGAGGGATCAGATAACCATCATCTGAGAGAGGCAAAACTGCGCAGGCATGCACCACCAAAAATGAGGTGGGTGCCTTGCATGCCGAATTTCGTTGATGCCAATGGCATTCATGTCGCTCGACATTCACCCTAGAAATGGCTCCATGCACCCTTCCATATTCACTTAACCATTGGGCCAGGAACCATTTCCTCCGAAGGCGCAGTGAGTGGATGATACAAATTTTCCTTGAACGTGGAGGGAAACGTTGGCTAGCGCATGGGCACTGTCTCTCTCTCTCTCTCTTGAGTATTGTCTCCTCCCCAATGAGTGAAGGTGTCATTCCAGGTGGATATCCTGTAGCAATTTCCTTCTGAAATTATTATTGACTCCCAACCAGCGAAAGCGCCATCCCTATGGCGATTTTCCCGGTAGAGATACTTGCGCCAACAATTTCGCTAACACCTACCCCTCCTTAATGAATGCTTGTGATTCAATGGTTTTGGATCATCCTTATTTAATGACAGTGAATCCCCATTGTTCTATTGGTGCCTTCCTAAGCTGTTCCTAAAGGTTCAACAACTACTTTATTCTCTAATTATGTTATATAGATATAATCTATATATACAATTACGAAGACCCAATTTAATTGACCTTGAATTGACTTGTCAAGGATCCTCATTAAAACTCCCTTGGTGTGAAAACACAATGAATATTAAAGTTTTAGGGAAGGGTGCTAAATTACGTTACTTGTCTATCAACAATTCAAAAACTAATGGATGTGGTCTTAGGGTATGAATTTACTTTTGGTAGGGTTACTTTAAGTGTCCCTTTACTTTAAAATGTTGTACTAGCTTATAGTCTCGATGCCTTTTAGAATGTTCCTTGATTCATTAATGTTACATGTTAAATCATAGATTGAATTTAAATGGAGCTATGACCTTTACCTTATGGTGTAATGGTTCGTTTTTTTTTAAAAGGACTTTCTTGATGTATTTGCAGAATCCTTGGCATCATAACGAACAAATTACATGGCCTTGCTACCCTCACTACCCAGGAAGTATTGAAGGTTGTCCATAGGATTAGGTGAATGGATTTTTGTTGCATCTTTTATATGGATAAAACCTTATGTTTCCCTTGCGCCTTGAAGTAAGGTGGATAGATTACTTGTTTCCTGAATTTAATAATGATGTATGACTAGTTAAGTAGTTAGACTTCTCGTGCGCACTTAAAATTTAATGTAATGATTGATTTTGTAGACATTAGACGTCTTGCGAGAATTAAATTATGCTATAATGTATGTGAATAACAATTATTATTTGCGCCATTCAATTTTGATGTTGCCTGATTGGATTGATTTTGGTTAATATTGTGTCCTTAATTATTGTGAAGTATGACTGATTCATTTATCTTCTTCTCTAGCGCTTTGTGAAATAAAACTGACTTATCTTGTGTCTTGAATTGTTGATGTGGAAATAATGCATTAATGGGATCGAACCTTGCGCGCACTGAATTTTAAAAGTAATGTATGATGTTAGACCCTAGACACCTCGTGCACAACGAAACCATGATGTAAAGACTGATATTAGAGACGTTAGACTACTTGCACGTGATGAATTTTTGGTGTGGTGAATGAATGTCAGACCTTAGATCTTGCGCAATGAATTAATTGATGATACTCTTGTGCTTCAACTCTAGGCGATGTTTAATTCATGTTTGTGATTATATTTCCTTACGCAACTTATGTATACAGTCGTTTATCTTGCACCTTCACTTATGTGGTCATATGATGGATTAACAACCCTTGCTTGCATCATTAATGTACTAACGAATGATGAATTAATAACTTTTATTGCACCATGAATTTATTAATGAATGATTGTTATAGACTTTAGTCTGATTGCGCAAATTGAAAATGATATGATATATGATGAGTTTTGCGAATGATTCCTCATGCGCCATGTTAATTGATGTTTAGGATTGATGGATTGATGTGGTCGATGATCGTAGACTCTGTTGATTTAGCTAGCTTCTTAGATTGATTTTGATAGTGGGATGTAGACACCTCCTTGTTCCTCAAAATAGTCGTCGGCCCTGAGACCTTAAATGGTTTAAATCAATTGGAACTTGGGTTTGAGCATTGCTTATGTGTCTTGGAGGTCCTAACCTTGCAGGGTAGGTTGGGCGGGTAGTATATTATGTGTTTCTAGTGATTATCTTTATGATCCTTATGATTCGTTATGGCATTGTATGTTTCTTAGTGATATCTGATGATGGTCCTTATGATATACGTTGAATGTTTAAGATTTGTACTGCTATGCATCGTTATTAATGGTAGAATTCAATGATGTTGGGTTGTGGTTAGTTAATATGTTAATACATTGATGTGCGTGTCGTGGTTCATGGTGACGAGGTGTCGACAATGTGTTGTATTGGATTATTAATTCATTATTATTGTATCGTTAATTTATGTGATTGATGTGTCGATGATGCTGACTATTTATTATTATGTTTTAATTTTTCTAACACAGCTTTAAAAAAAAATTGACCTGTTGTACGTCACTTGGTTGTCGTAACAACGGGGCCGTTACGGTTCTATATGTTGTTAGAAAATATTTTTAGTTGAATGGTATTTTTTTCAATGAATATTTTTATATAATGTTACAAAATATTTAGTAAAATGATATTTAAAATCAATATTATTTTTAATTGATGCATGACATAGGAGACTCTTGCTTTCGTCTTTTACATTAGTTTTTCATTAATATATTGGGAGACTTTACATTTGCTAAAGTAAAAAATAATAATATTATTTTAAAGTAAATTTATTGGATTTTTTTTTTTCTGATCTTTGTTAGACAAGAGCCTTAGATTGAGCTTTTTATTGTTCAGTAATGTTAACAATTGAAGAAAATGAAATAATATATCATCATTAATATATTTAAAAAAATTGTGAGGGGGCATGTGTGGGAGGGGTGCTATATGGTCTTGAAGGGAAAATGATACTGACCTTTTCCTCGAGTCTTGGCCTTGCCTCTAATAATCATGCAAAGACATATGCTCTTTTTTATGGCCTCGTCATCACCAGAGATCAAGGCATACAAACTATCATTGTTCTTGGGAACTCAAAAAATACCATTAGACACCTTTGTCTCAACACCCCCCCCATGGATGTGAGACCACATTCTATCTACATTAGAATTCAATATCTCCTCTTGATTTCACTTAGGGAGACTCATGACACATCCTTTGTCATTTAAACATTGTTTTTGACCTCCAAACCAACCTTGGATCTAATGGTCGGGTTGGGCTTCTTCATTTGAATGATTCTTGCCCCCCTTGTCCCATCCCCTATCCCCTACCCCTCACCCATGTCTTGTGTCCTTGTCATTATCATATGCTAGGGTCCACCCCTCACACCCACTCCACTTGTCATTCTCTCTGCACTTTGGATATTTTTATGCTGCCCCTACTATCCAAAACCTTCACTCATGGCTTGTGTCCCCTCTCTTGTCGCACTCTCCATGAATCCACCTATGATCTCTGGTAATCATTTCCCTACATGGTGGAGGTCACGGATGGGAATTCCCTTCCCTCCTCAGTACTTGGTTAGTCTGACCTTTGAGTTATCTTGCTCTGTTCCTCACCTTGGTTGTCCAAATATGACCCTCCAGATTCGTTGCCCCCATTAGAAGAAGCACGAGCTTGAGATTGGATAGAATTGAGCAGGACATTAAAGATATCTAGAAATTTGTGTAAATAATACAAGAAAAGTTGAGCAACCTCTTTTCTCAAGTCTTGGTCGTGTTGGAACTTTCACTCCAACTCAAACAATCGATCCAAACTCCCCAGGATGAAGGAAATGTTATTCTCCTCTAGTTTCCCTCCCATACCTCAAATCTCTAATGCCTTCAATGGACAAGGTCGTCACGACCAAAAAACAACCCCCCTCCTTAAATGTAATGCAAAGTCTATCTTGGTTTTGTCCTAGCTCATTTTATAGAGTTTTCATTGTTAAAAACTTTGAATTTAAGTACGAATGTAAGTCCTTAATTAAGAACATTTTGAAAACCATGAATAGTTGGTCTATGCCATGGGGGACATCTCTATGTAATCTCTGCAAGTTTTGGAAATTCTCTATACATTTCACTGCCCTTGGGGTAACTTTTACATTAATATAAATTTACTAGTTTCAATGAAACAAAAATATTTAAAAACTTTATATTTGGAAAGTTTGATATTAATTTTTTATTTTGAAAAAAATAAAATAATATTAACCATAATAATATAATAGTGCATTTAATCTCTCACTAAACTTGTGTCTAACATGTTTATTGTTTATTTGAAGTTGTTATAATGTAGTTATTGGTTTGATGAAAATTGTGATCTCAAAAAGAGAACTCTAAGCTTAAAAATCCATTTTTTGAAGTAAACAATACCAAAACTGATTTCCAAATAAAAAACTGATGCTTCTAGAATCATTCCTTTTTGGGGGGGTTAAAATTACAACTCATTAATCTCATCAAGCTCCATAGTTGAAGTGAAGTGATGTAAAGACACTAGTTCCATCCTGGAAATGACATAGGGAGAAAGATTTCGAGTTAATATTGACACAACAACTTTAGATAGGAAATAAGCATATGTAGGTACAAAACATAGTTACTGATTTGACAAGAACTCTCCAAAGTTTTTATTTTTTAGAGGTTGCATTTAGTGGTTATTATTACCCCCAAATAAAAAAGTTGTGCTCCTAGAATCATCCTTTTTGGAGGAGGGTAAAAATTACAACTTGTTTGAAACCATGACATTAACAACAAGTACCATTACAATCGAAACCTTAAAATCAACTCCCAAATTGAAAGATATTGATCCTGGAATCACCCTTTTTTAAGATTAAAACTACAACTTGTTTGAAATTGTGACCTTAATAATTGATCTTAAAATAAACCCCCAAATTACAAGTAGTAAAGTTTGTGTTTTTCTATAAACAAACCTTATATCTATTATTTTTTTGATTTTCTAAACCTTTAAAATTGAATTGCATTGAAAACAAATATTTAAACTAACCCCAACTAAATTAAGAACCATACATATATCATTGCTATACACAATAACACCAAGAACCAAAAAAACAATGTTGTTATCATCATTTTTAAAGATATGTTGACCAAATAAAAACACTACCAGATGGTTATTTTTCTCTACCTTGCAAAATATATTTCAAATCATAACATGCCAATTATTATAACGGATGACTCATAAAAGACTTCACAATCAATTCAATATCATGTTTAGGTGGTGAACATATATTTCAAGGGTGATCAATTATAGTCATATAAAGTCCCATCCTATAGTCAAAATATTACCACGAAATACTCCACAAAAGTCATGGATACCCAACATGATCTATAAAGGCATTTAAACAAGGGAACTATGAATAAAATGCGTTTTTAACTTTTTGAAAGCATATGTAATTTCTTATCATTATTAAAACTTTTTATCTTTTAATGAAGAAATATGAAAAGCATTGTTAAAATGGATAGTTTATCTCTAAATAATTAAAACACATATAATAACATTAGATGGGACAACTATAATTTATTTGTTATTTAAGAAATATTGTAATAATTATTGGGGGCACTATTCCCTTAAGCATGACATCCTAACAACTCCAAAATGAAGCATTACTTTAACATTTAAAGGTAAACTATATTGTTTTTTAATTGAAACCTTGTCCTCTCTTGTAAGGATGTCCCATTCTTCAAATAAGTGGTACATAAAAGAGGAAAAACAAGAATTTAAAAGAGTAATGGTTGTACAATGAACCGAAGCACGTTTATCATACCACTTATTATTTGTATCGATACACCGACATGATATTCCAACTTGATTGCCCCCTCAAAATGAATGCCAAGGATGAGGGTTATAATATCATATCATAACATGGCAAAACACAAAGCACTATAGGATTACATACAAATATAAGAAAAAATAAAGAGTGATTTTAAGAACTCTTAAATTTATATGTATAATAAATGGGTGAATCCTTATGATATATAAGAAAAATTGAAGGTCGTTTTATCAATAATATAATATGTATATATAATTTTTTGGCGCTTTTTTTAGTCAATTACATAATCTTGTAAAATCTTGGCGAATCTTTTACTGAATGATAAACTCTTGTAAAATATTGGTGATTTTTTCACTGAATTATAAACTCTTGTAAAATCTTGACGAATGTTTCAGTGGATTATAAAACCCTATAAAGTCTTCGCAATTTTTTTGATAAAGTATAAAACCATATACAACAATAGGAAAATGTGTTCATTAAACTATAATATATTCTTTATATATTTGGGAAAAAAAACATAATTTGTCCATCCTCTAGACAATGTTGCAAGCATTAGGGGTTATGTTTTTCAAGGTTCTCACTATACACTCTTGCATATCCCTCTATCAGTTTTGATGATATTTCACCACAAAGTTCTTATGTGTTGATCTTGACCACCACTTCTTTCAAGCTTGGGATATACTAATCTTTGCTCTACCACTTCTATTATGGATTATTTATTACTGATTAATCAATTATGAAAGGACCCTTCAAACAAGTTCATCATAGATTATAGGATGTTCTTAAATAGGAGTGCACATAATTGTATCCATCAATAACTCCAAAAGTATCAGAATATTGATAGGTCACATTCCATGCATGATTTCCTCTCTAATCATCCATTTGTACTAAAAAATGACCCCTTTCTGAGGAAGAGAGGTCTCTTTTATCCCTTATATTTTTATTGTCTTATAAAACAATAAAGGGACACATAACCATAGATTAGGCCTTAGAAAAAGAGATAGTCTCAGTTAGACTGTCATAATTAAGCATGAACAATAAGAAATGTAGATTAAGTAAGGGCTATTATGTCATCATGCATCTATACCTGGCAGTAGCATAGTGCACAGTTAATCCTATCACCCATTTTAATCCCATTAACTGTATCACATTCAATGTTTGTCACTTAGATCCTACCAAATACCAACTCCCAAAATTGAGTTGCAGAAAAGTAATGAAGAAATACATGATATTGAATTATATAGAAAGTTATTTTTGCCATGTGATGCTAGCACCAATAAGCACCTTAGTTACATGAAACTCTCCACAACATGCACATTATTAGTGGAATCTATGTAATGATTTTTTATCAAGCTTGTCATTCAACTTTGACTTTGTGTAACATCCCGCTCTGGCACACTGACAAAAATTATTCTTTGAGGACACTTGCTCGCAAGTGATCTGGATTTTTATGATGATGAACCACTTAACCTTGATGATGATGCGTCATGATTGATGAAAA
>ML778067.1:736735-760509 GCA_009831015.1 Picea engelmannii
TTTTTTTTTTATAAATTTGGTGGCAAGGAAGAGGAGGGACACGTAGGGCTATGGAGTCAAATTTTTGAAAACAAATGGAAACATTGACTGAACAATAGAACTCTCTAGAGGATAAAGGCTAAATGAGGCGATAAATCTGAGTTATAATTTGTAAATTTGCAGAGTGTAGGAAGAAAAGAAAACATGTAACTGCATTAGAGCATTAAATAAGTGAATTATGAATTAGTTAAGAAGAACTTAACACAATTTAAATTGCTTCAGCCAAGAGCATCATAAGATGAATTCTGGGCTTTTGACTATCCAATTTAAACATAATACAGTGAAAATGAAATCATAAATACAGGAAATACATACAAAGAGAGGAGACAAAACTAAGATCACCACCATTAGAATCTTTTCATGGAAACTTCAAGACTTCTACATGTATATTCAATTCAACTTCATAAAATTACACTTAGATTAAAAAATGGCTACAATCGTGCCCTTGCACTTCTGCCAATACTAATACATTCAGAACCTCTAATACTTATACAATTCGAGTTCCTTCGGTTTGAAACTGATTACAATAGTTGAAATGAAATGTTTCAATTTCTGAAACTGATTACAATGATTACAAATGACGGTTTCGGCCTGAAACTGATTACAATAATTAGAAAGAAAAATGTTTCATGATCCAACTTCTAATTTCTATGACGCTTCAACTCCTTTCTTTGCCACTTGTTCTGCTCTGGTGCTCTATGTAGCCTGTCATCTTCAGTGACACCTAGACATCATCGACTGGACCCTGGAAAACTGTACTTTGTCCTACCCAGCTCCACTATCTCCTTCCATTGCAAGTAAGAAGGGATATCATAATCTGTCATTTCTTTGATTATGATCTCCAGGTCAATGCAGGAGGCATATGACACGATTGGTAGTCAGATTTTAACTTCTTTAAACTGATTCAGGATCTCAAAATTTGTGATCAGATGTTCAACCAGGGTTTCTCCTTTCAGGTTTTCTTCCAAGGTTTCAAACTTGGAGTGATCCATTCTGCACTAAATGAGGCAAGAATTATATTCTTTTTTATCATAAAATTTTCCTTTTCCATCCCAAAATGGTGGGAGGCCTTTAATAAACAATTCTTCAAACAACTATTTGAATTCTTGCACACTTTGCTCCATTTGTGTTTCCTTGGTTTGGACTGATTTCAATAGGTTATGCTTGGCAATAACCCTCCTGGACCAGATGATTAATGCAGTTCTATATTTAACTCCAATGGTATAAAGTTCTGCAGTAGGGATGGAGTTTAGCAGGTTTATGGCATTTTGGGCCCACTCTGATGGTTTCTTTGCTAAAGTCTCATTTACAACAGTGCACCTGCTTCTGGATGTGATGGCAATGTTGTCTTTATCATTGATGAAATTCAAATACATTCTGAATTTCACAGCTTCAATAGCTATAGAATCCCAGATGATGTGTTTGGCTCCCTGCAACAGTCCTTTGCCTCTTAATATTATTTTCAACTTGTCTATCTTTTCCTGCAAGGCTTGATTCTCCTTTTGAAATTGAGCCATTCATTCATCCTTTTCTTGCATCTCTTGCTTCAATTTCTCTATGTTCCCTTTTATCCCTTTGATCTCTCCTTCTTTCAGGCTAACTTTTGACATAGCCTGGACAAGTCCTTCAGTGTTTGGCCTAGCTTCTGAAGTGAGAGGTACAACTACATCCTTGTTCAACAATTTTGTTTTCTCCTATGACCATTTCATCTTTTCTTGCTCTAGCTGAAACACTTTAGCTTTGTAGTTCAATGCCTCTTGATGAAATGCTTCTTTTTCCTGTTCCAGAGAAACCAGTTCTCCTGTTTGTGGGTGCTCTATGGCAGTCATTTTCAGTTTCTTCTTCAAGCTTTGAATTAATTTGTATTTCTCAGACAATGAGGTTTTCACCTCTTGGGGACCTTCATATTCCAATATTTTGCTCTGAGTCTTCCAAGCTCTGCTATATGCCTTTTCCTGCCTTAACTGTTCTTCTAATTTCATCACATGGGATGACAGTTTTGAGTTCTTCAAGCTTAAACTTAAGTAATTTGAATACAACATGTCATTGGTTTGTCTATGAAATTTGACCTTGTATGGATCACTGATGTTGTCATACCTTATCTTGATCTCATATACTTTTTCTTCATCTGCAATTGCTATATTAAATGTCCTCTTCTCAATATCTCTCACTGTGAACAAACAAGATTTATGCTGGGAAATATTTTCTACCTCAAGGACTAAATCCCTCATCTCACTCAGAGCAATATTTCCCTTCTCAACATACTGTTTTTCCAAATCTTCTTTAGATTGATACACTGCTTCAGATGTCTTATCAAAGATGTATTTACTGCTACTAAAAGTTCTGGAGCTGCCTTCACTTTGGAGTTTGTTTTCCTTTTCAACTTCAACAGTGTTTGTACCACTCTCCACCATATCAAGATTTACTTATTCTCTGGGCTCTTTCCCCTCCAAATTTACAATCTGTGGAGACTATGTAATTTTCATCTTCTTTGGGGAAGTCTATTGATCACTAGTTCCCATGGCCTCTGAATTGCTTCCTTTGATGTAAACACTCATCTTTGGAACTTTGACTATCAGTCTCTGAGGAGCTTGCTGTGTTTGACATGACTTTGTTGATGAAAATGAGAAATGTAATCCTTTTACATTCAGTTGATATGAATGCTGCTTCAGGACATTGTCTCTTATTGGTCTCTATGAAAATATTCAACATATAGGTGTAGTATCTGAAATGCCTTAGAGAACTGAAATGTACCAACTTCTTATGGATATTATCAGCTATGAATTGATCAAAGCTAATACAGACTGCCATACCAGACTCTGACATAAAAAAGGTCAACATGAAACCGAGCATGACTTCGACTACATATTTGTCATTATCTAGACCTAAAACCTGACTCAAAAGGGAACAGACCCATTGGAATTCAATAACCATTATACTCACATCCATGGGCAAAGACAGACTCTCTGAAAAATTTTCTGGTTTGACAATTTTTTGTAAAAACAGATCTCTGACTTTTGATGGACACTCTCTGTATAACCTAATTAGATTTTCTTCATTGAAAGGTTCAAACACTGTAGAGAAAGACTATGGTGTACTAAGGGCATCTCGAATTGATAGACTCTCTACCCTACACATGACCTCAAAACCTTGTTTATTCACGACGACATTTTCTTCATGAGATACTATCTGTGCACCAACCTATAAATTTGGGAAAGGGGAAAGCAATTTCTACAACATACGGGACTATGGAGGCCTAGACTGCTTCAAGGAATGGTATACATTTTCCTACATTATCAGACAGATTGCTTCTGAACACAGAGATGGGCGAAATGGTGATTTCTGTGTTGAAAATGTCCGAATCTCGGTCAATTAGGGTTTCTTCATTAGACAAAGGGTCTTGCTTTGTTACTGAAGTTATGATAAGGTCCATGGAGGCGATGAAAAATACCTGGCAATGAGAGGAAATGGCGTGAAATTGGAGTACTATTGAGCTGCAGTTGAACGAAGGTGGTCATGCCAAGTTTCAAATGTTCCAGTATTTTGAAAAATAATAAAATAACCAACAAATGCCCTTTATATACTTTTCCAATTTTGAGGGCACGAGGAAGTGGTTTGGGGAAAACCGCTTCTCACCTTGAAACACACCTAGTGGTGCCACGTAGCCTTGACCCAAAACCATGGTATAGATTTCGGCCTGCTTTCTGAAACTATCTTCCGCACAACTTCCCCCCCCGAAACGATCCTCGACCATCAATATGGAGTGCTCGCGATTTGCGTAGTATCAGGTCCCATCACCTTAGCACTCCCGCCAGACTTAGCCTCTTCCTGCCAGATTTAGCCCCTCCCTTGATTTGTCATATTTCCAAACCAATTTAGCACCTTGCTAAGTCCTGAAATCGCGATTTCACACAAAATTTTTAATGGTGATAATAGACTTCAAGAATGATAGTGAAATAAAAAATTTCTCATCCTCCACTGGCTACATGCAATGCTCTTTAATCTTGGCATCAAAAGTATAATTTCATTAGAGGAATTTCGGTCTCATACTATTAGGTCTCCTATGATGAACACATAGGAACCTTGTGCATAGACCATTTTTCTCTTCTCTTAGCTAAGAATAGCTCATTTCCCTTTCTAAATAACCATTAAGTATTTTCAAAGAAAATACAAAATAAACATAGTAGATCATAAAAGGTGAAGATGCTTAAGTCATGCCATAAAGTGAAAGGAAATAAAATAAATCTTCCATTGAACCATCAAATATATAAAGAAAATAATAATAATTATGGAAAACATATTGAGTGCCTAGAGAATAACCAGAGCAATATATTAAGCCTAATACCATATGTTTGTCAAATAAACATGACAAAAAGATGAAAAAATAGTTTTTTATACTCAATAAAGGTCTTTAACTTTAACCCAAACCCTTGACTCAATGGAAATCAGATGAAACCAATCATGCCGCAACAAAGGGTTCAATCAAATATCAAATGATAACTTGAAGCATTCAAGGGAATAACACAATTTTTAACCAAAATAAACCCAAAATTTCAAACTTGACAAAATGTTCCAAAATTCAAGAAACAAACAAACCATTAAAATTTACCAAGATATTAGAGATGGACATCAAAGAAATTTCATCTACTTGAATGAGCCCATTCTTGCTTAGCGGAAGTCTTGTTAAATCGGGTATTTACCCTTTAACACTAGGACACTATCTATGTGAAGAGATAGGTCCTATCTTGATCCTCCAACTTCATTTTCTGTCACATACTAGAAAGAGACAATGTAATCATTAAATATCAAAATATCAATCTTAAAATAACTTGCATCAAGAAAATGTGGTTCTAATGTTACAATGAAAAATATTAAATATATAACTTATTTTTACCTGAAATGCAATCTCAAATTGACGTATAGTAATATTGTTATGATAAATAATTTTCGACCTGCTCCAAAAATAGAGGAACATCGAATCACAAGAATAACATCATTTGTGCTATTCCATTCACTATTTCACAACTTTCACCACCAATCGAACATGTATACCAACTTTGACTTCAAGAATGATAGTGAAATAAACATTCTCTCATCCTCCATTGGAAACATGTAATGCTCTTTTATTCTTGGCATCAAAAGTATAATTGCATTAGAAGAATGTGGGTCTCATGTTAATAGGTCTCCTATGATGAACGCATAGGAACTTAGTGCATAGAACATTTTTCTCTTTGCTTAGCTAAGTAGAGCTCATTTCCCTTTCTAAATAATCAATAAGTCTTTTCAAAGAAAATATCAAATAAACATAGTAGATCCTAAAAGGTGAAGATGCTCAAGTCATGCCACAAAATGAAAGGAAATAAAAAAAAAATCCTTGACTATCAAACATATTTAAAAAGTAATATTAATTATGGAAAGCACATTGAGTTCCCATAGAATAACCAAAGCCATATATTAATCCTAATACCATATGTTTCTCAAATAAATGTCATGACAAAAAGATGAAAACATTTTTTTTTACTCAACAAAGGTCTTTAACTTTAGCCCACACCCTTGAATCAATGGAAATCAAATGAAGCGAATCATGCCATAACAAAATATTTAGTCAAACATCAAATGAGAACTAGAAGCACTCAAGGGACTAACATAATTTTTAACTAAAATAAACCCAATATTCCAAACTTGAAAAAATGCTCCAAAATGCAACAAACAAACAAACCATTAAAATTTATCAACATATTAGAACTAGACATCAAAGAAATTTCATGTACTTGAATGAGCCCAGTGTTTCTTAGAGGAAGTCTTGTTAAATAAGGTATCTACCCTTTAATACTAGGACACTATCTATGTGAAGATATAGGTCCCATTTTCATTAAATTCCAACTTCATTTCCTATCACATACAAGAAAGAGACAACGTAATAGTTAAATATCAAAACATCAATCTTAAAATAACTTGCATCAAGAAAATGTGGCTCCAATGTTACAATGAAAAACACAAAATATAGAACCTATTTTTACCTAAAATGCAACCTCAAATTGACATATAGTAATCTTGCCATGATGAAGAATTTTTGACCTACTCCAAAAATAGAGGAACAATGGATCACAAGAATCACATCATGTGTGCTATTCCATTCACTATTTCTTGCACCACCAATGGAACAAATATATCGAAATAAGTGTCCCCTAGACCCTCATATATATTGGATTAGATCAAATCTTGCGGTATATCAATTTCCCAGTTCTCATCTTGGTGCTCATTTTATTCATCATGAACAATACCATCTCCAGATGGAATATCATTAAGAGCCTACAAAGGATTATGTTTCATATAAATTTCATTAGAGAAATTTGTTATATTGTTTTCTCCCCTTCTATCACAATTTGATCGCCAAAGAGATAGTGCTATTTCATATGGAAAATTGGTAATGTCATACTTTGCTACATATAATCTTAAACATATATCCATATGTTTATCAAGCTTGTTCATCATCTTTGAATTCAAAAATGACAGTGCACTAAACATTCTCTCATCCTCCACTGATCCCAAAATCATGGTTTGATACAAATTTGCTAATTTGAAATATTCTGATATGTTTTTCTGTAAGTATTGGATATCACATAAAATAGTCCATAATCTTGCTATTGCACCAAATTCTAGTGGATTATCCAAAGTGCGAAATCGATTCCACATTTTTTCAGCGAAGTGTGTGGCTTGTTGAAACAAATTTGATTGATCTAAACTACCTTCAACCTGTTCTCCATGTATCTCGACGTTCTTGCAAAAGTGGTGCACTAAACTATTTAATTTTGCCACAAAGCCATATTTTAAAGTAGGTTTACATTTTTATTGTTCCAATATTGAGGGTACACCACAGACATGGCCTCCAACAATTCATCTCGAGGGAATCATTCTCTTATCTCCGATGATAATGATTTTGCAATTTCTATCAAGTTGTGTCTCACTGAAATGACAACATTGTCGAATAGGTCTCTTGACATAGGGAACTCTTTGGTGGTTCATCCTGTCTTATTAATATAATGAAAAGGAACTATATACCCATGCACTGCCATATATAGTATCCATTTTTCATCAACTTCAAAGAATTTTCAATATTTTCTATATCAACGATCGTAGTGCAATTTGTAAACCGTGGACCCGTGAAAGACTCTGGCATCGTATACAAATTTTCCAATGAAATGCATGCAAATTTTCTTGCATTTGTGTATTCTGCAATATACAGTGTACAACTTTAAGACATTTAACAAGGACATTCATTTAATCTAGAATAGTAATAATTCCAACCATTGTTAATAATGTCTCTATGTCAGTTAGTCGAAAGAGAAGATCTTGATCTCTATCTACACTAAAGCGATTTTCATACATCACCCCTACCAAGGACTAGTACTCACTAAATAATCTTTGAGCTGGTCCATTCAATCAGATCCATCTTGTATCAACATCTTTTAATAGTTTATTTCCATTTGTAACACCATCAACAAATTTTTTAAACTCTGAAAATCGTTTGTGACTACGAGAAAAGTATGCATAAGCCTCTTGTACAAGATATTCAACTTTTGAAATCGATGGAAACTTGCTTATTATTTTAAATGAAAGATTCATCCTATGAGCCATACAATGAATATTCAACATATACGGTGAAGCTTATAGTTGTAGTCTCACAAAAAGGTCATTCCTTTGTCCTTGCATTACTGATGCTCCATCTGCTCCAACACATACCAAATTTTTTGCAATCATTAAATGATCCATACCACCAATTTTCTTCAAGCTATTAATAACAAGTTCATAAATATTTTCAGTTGTAGAATTCTCCGTCATTTTATGAACCCCAATTATATAGGAATGCCTAATATGGTCATTAACCATATAAATACTCATACAAATCCATGAAGTATTATCAATAGTTGTAACCTCATCAAAAGACAATGAAGAAAACCTATCATTTGCAATCTTCTCTTTCATATCATCCTTTTCTACTTGAGCTAGATATTTTTCCCATTTTAAACCACTAGTTAAAGACCAATGAGAAGATGGAAAGTTTGGAATTTGAAGAAAAGATATATATTTCATGTAATCGGGCTAATCTGTCATCGGACGCCCTTTAGATAAGATGTGAAATATAGTGCTTAGTTGAATTGTCTTGGACAACAAATTTATTTACATCGTCTTTTTTAATAGAGAGGTATTGCTTCCTCCACATGCCTCAAGTTTTTCCTTACTTATTAAATATTTATTATATTCATCGACATATTTGACATGTCGACATTCCTCAGAAGATTTCCATCTGACAATAGATTTATCCTCGCCATCTACAATTTTCTTTTCATACACCTTTCCTACATGCTTCTCTATTGTATCAAACTTCATCTGAAATGTTGTTGACATGCAAAGTTTCCAACTACATAGATTTCATCTAACTTTTGGTTTCTCTTTCTCATTTTCTGGAGGAATTGATTCAATAAATGGAAAATTTGAGACCCAATCTAGTTGGAATCCTCTCCCTATATCCCATTGTCCTTTTTGTCTTTTCCATTAATTGGTTGTGTTTTTTTCCAATGAAATATTGACATTTGTACTGCCAATTTCTAGTGAAAATGCATTTATCTCACTTTTATAACAGAGGAACATATTCTCTCATCTATTATTTGGATATTAGATACATTCTCACAAGATTCAACATCTCTTTTAGTGATAGGTTTCTCAAAAGAGCTCAAATCATGAAGAGAATGTGGATCCTTGGATTGAGGTCTTTGAAAGTATGAGATAGATCATTTTGTCTTGATCGTTTCTTCCCATGATCGGTGTTTGACATCTCAATAAATATTCTACAATTGAAATTTCAAATCGATCTAGAAGCCAAAAGTGAAACTTGCATGAGAAATAATATAAAATTAGTAAAATTCCTACCAAGTATAGAATCTTTGTATGTATTTATATTTATTATATTTTTTATGAAATCAAATTATCTAACTTATCCTTTAAAAATGGCAAAGAATCTTTAGGCCAATGAAGCCACACAAAGAAAGTATCCTCCAAGATTTCTAGAATGTAGAGACCATGGTCTATAGGTATAGGCTCAACAACATCAATCATTTAAGGATTACCAAAACATATTTCCAACATTTTTACAAGAATTTTTCTAGCATATTTGTAAGTATTTAATATCCTCACATCTAAAATTCATATCATCTGCATGACAACAACAAAGAAACTAGATGTCCCATGCTCATTGGAATCACAATTATGTATAAAAAACTATTGAAATTAATCAATTTTAATAATTCTTTATTTATTTTTGGGGCATTTTCTTGTGGTCATCCCATTATTTACATGAAAAATAGGATGTGAAATTTTAACAAGCATAGTTGGAGGCATATTTGCAAAATTTCCATGGTATTATTATGATAAGTTACACAATAACTCCTTATATATAAGGAAAAGATTCCCACATAATCTAGGTTCATCTATATATCATAATCATTTAATGTTTACAATAATGGAGAGAACAACTTGAAGATGGTCCTTGAGAGCTCATAAAGCTATCAAGAAGTATTACTATATACTTTCTATTCTTTCGACATTATAGCCACCATCAATATTTTTCTCACTTCTCATTAAGATAGAGCTAACTTATTACCATACCCACATATTTAATTGAAGGTATGATGCATAACACAATTCACAGTCTTGGCTTACAAAACACCTTTTCTTGCAATGTACAAATCTGTAAATGTGGGTGCTCCAATTTGATTTACATCTTAATCCATGAAAATAAGAACTAGATATTGAAATTATTGCTTTCTTCTTCCATAAGGTAGCTTATAAATTGACTTTACAGTGCTAGGGGTTGAAAAATATCCTTCATATAATTGTAAGAGAGACTTCATATAAAAACCAAAATATTATTTTTCAATTTACATCTTAGTACTTTCATAGATTCTTCATCATGTATTAAGCTCAAATTGGGAAAACCAAGAGTATGATTAAAAATAAAACTCAAAACAACTCTCTGAACTAAAAGAACAAGGTGTATTACAACAAAAATCCTACTAGGTTATGGAAATGGGAAAAAAAATGCCGACTAATTAACCAACAAGTTTGTAATGCTAATTCTGATTCTACCAAGATGTGGTTTGTCAATCTTCCTTTATATTGCAACATTTTTATCAATAGATTTGGAAATAAACCACTTCAAATGAAATTTCAACATCATTGTAATAGTTGAAAAGATGAGCAATTTCACCCATTCAACTTATTTTCCTACTGTCATTCTTGTGGAGAATGAGGCAAATCCACTGCAATCATTTTATATTATACACAAGCCAAAGACATGAATATTCAGTCTTACACTACATTCTATGAGAAACCTTTTGGACTCAAAGCATCTTTTATCACCATGTATTCTCTTTGGTTCCTACAACTCCATATTTTGACAAGTCTGGAAGTAGTAACTAGACTCAAGAAAAAATACATAAATCATACACTTTAGCAAAATCAGGGCCACTTCAACTGCAAAATTTGAAGCATACAAAGAATATATTGCCAAATTTCTGTTGCAAAGTTTGGCATACCAAACTTTGCAAAACTTCATAAAATCAATGTGTGGAATTTCCATTGGCCATTTGAGTCTCTCAATAAGAGAAGCCACCCTTATAGAAAAATCCAACAACAAAATATCATCAAATAACATAAAAAGGAAAGAGTCCAAACCGTCCACACTGGCTCCCCAAGTTTCCCTTAATGAATAATTTTCAAGGATTAAGGAACTCTGGCATCAAACATGGTCAAAATATGCAAATAAATACAATTCAAGCATACACACATAAACAATTCGTGCACACATCTTGTTAGTACCTAAATTTGCAGTGTCACAATTTTGACCTTTGGCCAAGATATCAGATTTGGTAGCACATGTGAAATTTTTGAAGATAGGGGTGCTACCGAAAGAATTTCCTTTCTGTAGCGCATGCCATGACTTGATATTCAACCTGAAAAAGTTGTTAGAATCCCGAAATTAATGTTTTTTTTTATAAAAAATAGTGGGCCTTTAAGGCCAATCTCCAATTTGACTGCAAGGTACTAACATCCTATGTCAAGACAGAATACCAAGCCCAAATATCAAACCCGAGCATTGACAACACTTATATCGAGCTCACTCACTATTATAACTTAAAATGTCACACCTATGCACTTGTTCTATGGCCTACCCTTCCCTTTGGCTTGCAAAATCAAAATCCCACCTTGCCTCATCCAAGTCATCTAAAAAACATGAATTTTGAGAATATACGGGGGTTTCCTTTGAGAAACACGTGGAAATCCACACCTTTATAGTGTGCAGATTGCAGATGCCCTAAAAAATAACTAAAAATAAAATAATTCCAAGTTTTCAGATGGGTTTTTCAGTTGGGCTTGTTTCCTAATGTTCCCAATGTAACAAACAAAGGCTTATACCTACTGGGATATGTCACACATTAACTCTCGTGAAACTTAATTACATTGTAACATACCTAGCCTTACCCAGATTGGGTCATGCCACTTAAAAACTTAAAATAATTTCATCTGTATACAAATATAACTTTAAACAGACAACACATTCTTTTAATACACAGATTAATGCTGAAATAATAGTAAGCTTATACATACAACATATACAAGAAATACTCATAAATATAAGACATGTACAAATACACAAAGTGCAATTGAACACATAATTGATACTTATATTTTTATAGGAGACCACCAACTGCATGTATACCTTCCAAAATACTCCCATCCTTAGACCACACTGCTCATCACTCTCAGCAATGGGTCACCCCTGAGCTGGGACTAAACTCCACCCAGGTAAAGGGATTCCTAGGGTAGGCTAAGACAACATGAAGTTACACAACAAACATGAAGGATTTTGTCCCAGAAGCCAACTTACACTAATAACCTACAACCTCTCATTCCCCACATGCCTGTCCCACCCCAGGAAGTGTGCCCCTTCTCTGCTCAACAGTTCTTCGGCTACCCCACTTCCCTTCTAGGGATTCAATAACAGGCTAGACTGGAATTCTCAGAGCACTATAATTGCAGTTGGGCTCCCTCGAGAAATCACTTCCACATCAAAATATCTCACATGGAGAGGGTTTCTCACAAGCTTGACAACCTGCTTCTTCAATCCATGGGCCTAACAACCCACCTCTTCAATCCAACTCTCTAGACAGCTAGGTATAGGATCAGGTGAAGACAAAAACAAAAAACGGGTATGGAACAGGTGATGGAAACATCAACATCCTTTAGGTTTGGTTTAAGCGCTACCCATAATAACAAAGTACATGTGTGCTAATCCTCCCATGACGGATACGGGTTACTGCTTGTAACGAAAAATGTACGGGGTATCTCAGAGTGTGTGCAGGTTCCAAAGATGCATGCATGATGCAGAGGTCAACCATGGAAGAAATGGTTGCGTGAGTGCTAAGTCAGAGTCAATGCATTGGTGAATGGGGGAAGATAAAAAACAGACTATTTTCCCCACACATGTTTGCATGTACCATGATTGACACATGGCTCTCCTGCAGCTCATTTCTCTCCACTTGTGATTCATTCACCCTCCCATAAGAACTTAAGATAAAATAATTATCCTCACCATAGTCTTTAGGAATAATAATATAATATTCTCTTGGAGATAATCCCTCTATATTAGCCCCCTTTCCTAAGATCTTAGTCCCTTCCTTTCCCTTCCTACTGGAATTTAGTCCCCCATACTTTTTTATCATGGTCAGTCTACACACAACAATGTATTATATTAATGATATGAGTGTTTACATATACAAAATTAGGCTCACTAGCCTTTAGCATCTAGGCTCTTCGACCTAATCATCACATAAGCCTCCTAGCTTATAATCACTTGGATCACTAGCCTATAAAACATATTTACAATTCAACTGGGGCTCGGGCTTGGGGTATTATAGTCCCCTGCCCTTATTTTTGCACTGTCCTTAGTGCAATATATATATATATATATATATATATATATATATATATATATATACTTTTCACACCAAGATTTTCAAAAATCTTCAAAAAGATGCAGGTACTTTGCCCACATAGCATCCTCGTGCTCCCAAGTTGCATCTTCAGGACCATACCAGGTCCATTGGACATTTACTATCTCTATGGCCCGATTCCAGAGCTGCATGATCTTCCGGTCCAATATGCACATCAGATGCACTTGAAAAACACATTCTTTCTCCACCTGAATCACATTCCAATCAATAACATGATTAACATCAGGTATATACTTCTTGAGCATTGATACATGGAATACATTATGAATAGACATTGATGCATATAATGCAAGCATATAAGCTACATGCCCAATCCTCTCTATGATTTCAAATGGCCCACAATAACGAGTTTCCAACTTGGAACAATTCCCCAACTTCAAGGAACTTCTGTTGGCCTTCACTTTCAAGAATGCATGATCACCCACTTTAAATTCCCTATGAATTTTTCTTTTATCAGCATATCTTTTCTACCTGTCTTGAGTAGCCTTTAAATTCTTCTTTATTTTTGACATCTTCTCTTCCATTTATCTAAGTAAATATGGACCAACCACTGCTCTATCTGCTAGTTGTCCCAACTTACTAGTGTGTTGCACTTTCTTCCATAAAGTGCCTCAAATGGGCTCATCTTCAGAGATGCTTGGTACCCATTGTTGTAATCAAACTCTACCAAGTGTAGATAGTCTTCCCATTTTGATGGTTTATCCATCACATACATCCTCAAAATATCCCCAATCACTTGATTCACTCTCTTTGTTTTCCCATCAGATTTTGGATGACAAGTTGTGCTAAAATTCAAATTTGTCCCGAATTGTTTAAATAATCCTTTCTAGAATTTTGAGGTAAACTTTGGGTCTCTGTCAGACACAATTATCCTAGGTATACCATGCAATCGATAAATTTCCCTCATATAGATATCAACAACGTTAGTCTCTTTGTCAGTGAGTTTCACTGGAATAAAATAGGCAGCTTTGGTAAGCTTGTCCATTACTACCATGATTGAATCATGCTGCTTTTTTGTTTTGGGAAATTTGGTGATGAATTCCATTGTCACCACTTCCCATTTCGACTCCGGGATGGGTAATGGCTATAGAAACCTAGTTGGTTGTCTATGCTCAACCTTGACCTTTTGACACTTCAAACATTTGGCAATGTAATCAACAATTTCCTTCTTCATGCCTGGCCAATAATAGTGGCTCTTGACAACTGCTATTGTTTTCTGATACCTTGGGTGTCCTACATAAGGTACGTTATGCATTTCCATCAATATCATAATTTTCAATTCTTGAAAATTTGGTACATAAATTCTTCTTCTGTATTTGATAATTTCATCATTTCCCAACTTGTGTTCCTCATTTTTCTACTGCAAAATACCTTGCTACAATTTTTCCACTAATTCCATGTAATGCAAATCTGATTTTGCAGCCTCTAAGATTCTATCTTTCAAATAATATTGGTACATGTTGATGGTTGTAGCATGTAACTCATGCACTCTTCTACTGAGTGCATCAAACACCTTGTTCTCTTTCCCTTTGATATGCTTTATATCAAAGTCATATTCATTGAGAAACTCCAACCACCTTCTTTGCTTGACATTTAGAGTTGGCTGATCAAATAAATATTTCAGACCATTATGGTCTATCCTTGGCTCAAACCTTTTCCCCATGAGGTAGTGCCTCCACTTCTTCAAGGCATGCACTATGGCTCCCAACTCCAAATCATGAGTGGCATAGTGTCTTTCATGCTACTTCAACTTCCTTGATTCATAACATACAACAAACCCATTCTGACTAAGGTCTCCACCAAGTCCCTCTTTGCATGCATCTGTGCATACCATGAAATATTCATTTGGATCAACAATCCTTAGGATTGGAGCACTGGTTATTAATTGCTTCTAGTGTTGGAAAATCTTTTCAGATTCCTCTGTCCACTGAAATTTGATTCCCTTCTTTTGTAAGGAAGTGATCGGGTGGGTAATCTTTGAGAATCCTGCAATAGATCTTTTGTAGCCAACAAGGCCCATGAAGGATCTGAGTTCTGTCACATTCTTAGGCATTGAACATCCTCTAATTGCCTCAATATTTTCAGTATCCAATGATATCCCTTCCTTAGATATGATATGCCCCAAATAATGAATTTGGTTTTGATAAAATGAACACTTGCTCATTTTGGCATACAATTGATGCTCCCTTAATAATTTTAATACCATCTTCAAGTGCTTCTCATGCTCTTCTTCCAATTTGGAATATATAAGAATGTCATCCAAAAAGACAATGACAAATTTATCCAGGCATTCTTTGAAAATACCATTCATTAAACACATGAAGACAACTGGTGCATTTGATAATACAAATGGAATCACTATGAACTCATAATGGCCATACCTTGTTCTAAAAGAAGTCTTGCTAATGTCTTCATATTTAATTCTTATCTGATGATAACCTGACTTAAGATCAATCTTGGAGAATATTTTTTCATTATTCAACTGATCAAAAGGGTCATCGATCCTTGGCAAATGATACTTATTCTTTACAGTTACTTTGTTCAATTACCTAAAGTCAATACACAGTCTCAATGTTCCATCCTTATTATTCACAAACAAAACTGGGGCACCCCAAGGTGACACACTTGGGCGTATATACCCCTTCTTCAGAATCTCTTCAAGATGCATTTTCAACTCCTTCATTTCTAGTGTACTCATCCTATAAGAAGTTTTGGTCACTGGAGTTGCTCCAGGCATCAAATTTACAGAGAAATCAATATCTCTTTTAGGGGGTAGTCCTGGTATTTCTTAAAATACATCCTCAAACTCCTTTAGGGCTGCATAATATTCAATATTTGACATCTTGTCCTTAGGTGTTTCTTCCATATGAGATGCAAATAATTGACAACCCTTTCTGTAACATTTCTTCAGCTCCATTGTTGAGATTTCTCTAACAGTTACTACCCTGGGAATTCCTTGGACTGTCCTTAGGTTGTGTTTCTCATCCAAGAAAGTAAATGCCTTGTTATGATAGTCTAAGACAACATGGTGTTGGTCCAACCAATCCATACCAATTAGACAGTCATAGGAACCTAAAGGAAAGATGTTCAAATCTTCCCTGGTGCTTAGTCCATTCATGTCCATAGGACATGAATTAACCATCTCATTAAATTTTATTTTGGCTCCGGTAGCCAGCTACACCAACCAAGATTTTCCATGCTTGCTTCTTGGAAATTGCAATATTTCCACCATCTTAGGATCTATATAACTATGAATAGCTCCTGAATCAATTAAAATTGTAATGGTTTGGTTGTTGATCATACCTTCCACTTCAATCATGTGTGATTGAAACTCAACTTGCTTGTTGTCTAGGGATGCATAGATCCTGGGTACATTCCTGCCCATGTCCTCCATTGTTTCATCTTGTTGTACATTTTGAACAACTCTCACTTTTTCACTTATGTGGGGAAAATCTCTATACATATGGTTTCTCTGACAACCCCAACTTTGAATTGGTGGCTTCCTTGGCCTTTTCCCACCCGTCTCAGTCGTTCTGGGCTCTCTAGACACTGTCTATCCTTGAGGAATATTGAAGAAGAATGGTGGCTTATTCCCCGTCTTCGTCTGTTCCATATTGAACTTCTTCTTGTCTTCCCAAGATTTTTGGAAAGTTGGCTTTCCTTTATGTTGATCATATAGGCATTTAGATCGCCTTATGGTCTCCTCCAAAGTCTTGGGATCATCATACTATATCTTGTCACTAATGAAAGATGGAAGCCCACTCAAATACCTTTGAATCTTAAATGTATCATCCTTGATGAAGGAGACATACTTCAAAAGTTCCAAAAACATTCTTTCATACTCATCAATTGTCATACTTCCAATATTGAGTTCAAAGAACTCCTTCTTTTTCTTGTCATAATATCTCTTATTCAAGTATTTCTTTTCAAAATACTTCTTGAATTCCTTCCAAGTAACCTTTTTCTCTTTAATGTGTTGCACCTACACAAGATGATCCCACCACATGGATGCCTTTCCCTTGAGCTGATAGATAACAATTCTTCCTTCTGCATGTGAATAATAATTATGCAATTGAAAATATTTTCTCATGCCTAGCAATTATTTCTCTGCATCTTCACCCTTCTTGTGTTCACCATCAAAGGTGAGAGGTTTGATTTTGTTCATTTCTCCTCACAGTTCATCTACCCTAGACCTATTCTTATGCTTCCTGATAGGGGATGAACTTGAGCTATTGGGTTCTCTCCTATTGGAATGTCTTGGGGAGTGATGGTGATGTCTTTTAACACTCCTTGATCTTCCTTTCTCATTAGGAGACCTATTACTTCCTGATTTGCTTGAGACATTATCCTTATCCAATTTCTTTTCAATTATGTCCAATCTCTGCATTAACTTCATATTGAAGTCCTATTGCTGCTCCTTGGATTTCATAAGACTTTCATTATCAACCTTGTGACTTTGGACATATTTTTGCAAATTCTTAATGGTCTATACCATATTCATGTTTTCATCCTTTCCTTCTCCATGTCCATTGGAGTTTGTTCCTTCCATACCCAAATGGAAATCCATCCCCTTATCTCATATTCATGGTAGTAATTCCCATATGCATCCTCCATTCCTCTGCACTCTGTATTGATCCTTATTCTGATCTTACATCTATTAGCTTTGCAAAATGTTCAGCCAACATAACTTTTTCAGGCTAACTTTCTCAACAATTTCATGAAAATATGAACCATTTTGGTTCAATAATATATCATACTTCTTTCTTTTGATTTTATGAGAAATTAACTATTCAACTCAATTTTATGGGTGAACAATTATGTTATACTATCCAATATCTTTCCAATGGCTACTCCCTTGCTCAATTATGAGTCTTGAGCAGATAGTTATGGAGATCTGCTATTTTTTTTCCTTAAAAATAATTTTCGGGCACTAACCCTCTTTCATTTCAACTAAAGTCTCATATGACCAACATCTATGTCCAAGATCTTAGTTTATATGTGATTATATGGGGATTTGAAACTTCAAGGCTTCCGAACTTTGCGCTTCAAAGGATCTTACTACCTCATGCCTTATTTCTTCTGAACGCTGAACTAGTGAATTCCTGCACGGAAGATCCTCAAAGCTTCAAGGCTCTGCTACTTCAGAGCTTTGGGCTTCAGAGGTTCTTATACCTTTATACCTTATTTTCCCTAAATTTTGAATTTCCTACTTTCCAAGCTGGCACTTTGATGTTTCATTACTTTGACACTCCGTTGCTTAAGGCTTCAAAGGTTTTACCTTCATCATACCACGTTTACTTTGAACGCTGAACTAGCGAGCACCTAGAGAAGCTCTTTGGAGCTTCCTACTTCAAAGGTTCTTGCATCAATATAATCACATTCCCCCAAACGCCGAATTGGTGAACTCCTGGAGTCTGATCAACAACCATGCACCAACGGGGGGTGCTACGTGGTAGTAATAACGAGTTGACACATGGCTCAATATGATGGGTGACACGTGTCGAGTTCCAATTGGCGCAAAAGGTATTTGAAAAGAACAAAACACAATGACACGTGGAAATCATCAAGTGTGTCCATGTCACCCTAGGTGAAGTCATCAAGCCACATCACTATGGTGCTTCATGAATTCGAAACTCCGGGCTTCATAGGTTTCCTCTACAACACCCTTAAAATATCTCGAACGTCGAAATTTTGAACAGGTCCACATCACTTCTAGGTGATGTCATTATGTCATGTCACTCCAGCGTTCCAGGACTTCATAACTTCAAATCTCCGAGACTTCAAAACTTTGGGCTTCGGAGGATTTTGCTGTTGAACACTACCCCACCCCCGAACTTTCGGACACCAAAATTTTGAACACTTGCAATATGCAAACACATGTCTCTGATAATGGACGGTTCATATTGGTTCCAGACTTCAATACTTTGGGAAAAACTCCATTTTGCACATCCACAACTAGATTTCCTTGAATGCCGAACTACCGAACCACTTAGGGAATCCAACGGTCCTCCTTCTCCCACATGATCTGCAGTGTAGATTCACTATGGGAGTTCAGAGTTTCAGGGATTTTTCCTCCCTTTTGTCAAAATCTTAAAATTTTACGAAGTAACGAAGTTCGAAGGACTTGAGGGGGGTTAACAATTACACTACTTCCCTAGATCCGATGGCTGTGATGGACCTGCCTTCTCCCGAATAGATCTAATGGCCCAAATCTAAACTTTGTGGCCCCAAAACCACGATTGTTTTGGTTTCCTTCCTCTGTTGTCTTTCTCAAACTGCTATACCTCCTGAACTTTCAAACACAACTAAGGTGCTCTCTTAACACCCTCTTGGCACTCATGGACGTTCTGAAACTCAAATTTTTTCCATTTCGACAACAATTCACTCTAAATTTTTTTCTTCAATTTCCACTTACACTGCCCATCCAGGCTTAGTGTTGAAAACTGGAGCTCTAATACCATATTGTAACACACCCAGGCTTATACCTGCTGGGCTATGCCACACATTAACTCTTGTATAACTTAATTAAATTTTAACATACCTAGCCTTACCCAGACTAGGTCATGCCACTTAAAAACTTACAATAATTTCATATGTATACAAATATAACTTTAAACATACAACACATCCTGCTAATACATAGATTAATGTGGAAATAATAGTAA
Source organism: Picea engelmannii (assembly GCA_009831015.1). Classification (NCBI taxonomy): domain Eukaryota; kingdom Viridiplantae; phylum Streptophyta; class Pinopsida; order Pinales; family Pinaceae; genus Picea; species Picea engelmannii. Next base: position 756,513 of record ML778067.1, read on the forward strand.
GATTATACATGCAACATATATAGGAAATACTCATAAATATAAGACATGCACAAATACACAACATGCAATTGAACACATAATTGATACTTATATTTTTATAGGATACCACCAACTGCGTGCAGACCTTCCATGATCCTCCCATCCTTAGACCACACTGCTCATCACTCTCAGCAGTGGGTCACCCCCAAGMTAGGAATAAACTCTACTCGGGTAAAGGGATTCCTAGGCTAGGTTGAGACAACAGGAAGTTACACAGTCAACATGAAGGATTTCGTCCCAGGATCCAACTCACACTAACAACCTACAACCTCTCATTCCCCACATGAATATACCACCCTAGAAAGTGTGCCCCTTCTCTTCTCAACATTCCTTCATCTTCCCCACTTCCCTTCCAAGGATTCAACAAYAGGCTGGACAAGAATGACCAGGGCACTATAGTTGTAGTTGGGTTCCCTCAGGAAATCCCTTCCCCAAAAAACTCTCTCACATGGAGAGATTTGCTCAGAGGCCTGACAACCTGTTTCTTCAATCCATAGGCCTAACAACCTGCCTCTTCAATCCAGCTTTGTAGACAACTAGGTACAGGATCATGTGAAGGCATCAACAAAAAATGGGTATAGAATAGGTGATGGTAGCAACAACAATCTTCGGGTTTGGTTTAGGCGCTTCCCATAACAACAAGGTACAGGTGTGCTACTCCTCCCATGATGGATACGGGTTACTACTAGTAACAAAAATGTACGGGGTAGCTCAGAGTGAGTGAAAGTTATAGAGGTGTGTGCATGATTCAGAGGTCGACCATGGTGGAACATCTGAAAACATACTATTCTACCCACATATATTTGCATGCGCCATGATTGAGAGTCAATGCGTTGGTGAATGGGGGAAGATATGAAAACAAAATATTTTCCCCAGATATATTTGCATGTGCCATGATTGACACATGTCTCTCCTGGAGCTCATTTCTCTCCACTTATGATTCATTTACCCTCCCATAAGAACTTAGGATAAAATAATTATCCTTGCCATAGTATTTAGGAATAATAATATAATATTCTCTTGGAGATAAGTCCTCTAGCTTAGCCCCCTTTCCTAGTGGAGTTTAGTCCCCCATACTCTTTTATCATGGTTGATCTACACACAATGATGTATTATATTAATGATATGAGTGTTTACATATACAAAATTAGACTCACTGGACTTTAGCATCTAGGCTTTCCGAGCTAATCATCACATAATCCTCCTAGCTTATAATCACTTGGATCACTAGACTATAAAACATATTTACAATTCAGCTGGGGCTCGACTTTGGGGTATTACACCCAAGCTCATACAAAATGGATTTCAACCTCCCCAACCCCTTTTGGGAGAATATAAAATCACCTTTGAGGGTAGTGATGAGGACAGGTATGATGGCGTAAGGTTATGTTGAGAATATTAAGCAAGATTCCCTTCCCCTTCATCCTCTGAGAAGTTTTCTCCAAACTTGGAAACTTCTTTTCTAGAGTTACTTCCTCTTGTATATGTTTATAAGGTGTGTTCCTATCCTTATCGGACTATTTGAGGAAGAGTTTCACTGAGTTGATGCTTGAAGGAAATTAGGAGGAACCTGGGTGATTGGTTTTGAAATGGTTCCAAAAGCACTGTTAGGTTGAACTAACTCTCTTATTTCACTGATTAATAGAAGAGTATCTTTTCCTTCCAATCTTGTGTTCACTTGTTTCATAGAAATATTATATGTTCATGTTTGTTCATATACACTTTGAAGTGTACTTTTGATATATGCTACTAGGAACTATAACTACCTCATTGCAACACAATCTAGGTCTCTCATTGCAGGCTTGTACCGACAGAGATCATGAGTGTTTTAGGAGTAGGGATCGACATCATTCTAAGGGTTTAAGGTGCATGCCTTCTCTTCTCCCCTTTCCCTATATCTCTTTGTGAAAAAGTAGTTATTCTTAGTTTTCATGTTTGATTGTGAGGGTAAATTTGATCTTCTATATACAGTCTCACTCTGCCATGATATGACCCAAGGTCACAAGGGAAAAATCCAAGTAACAGAATTGGCAACCATACCAGGGAATAGCTCTTGGTTTGGGTCAATTTCTAGGGTATCTTGCTTTTCTCCTCCTTTTGGTATTTTTCTATGTTTTCTTGAGTTCTTGTGTAAAGTCTTAGCCTCTCAAGGATATTTCCTAGGTATCTGGAAACTCCCCTTTCTGGTGTGGTCTTCTATTTTTCCAAAATTGCAGATCCATCCGTGTTTTCCCCTTCTACAACCCACATACATCCATGAGTTGCAGGATTACTCGTGGATATCCATGAGTTTCTGTATACACAATCGCATACCTGTGAGAAAGTGGTATTTTTCAAAAATCATTTGGTGGAATCTACAAGTGGTGGTTGCTTCTTCCAGTTTGCTTGGGTATCATGCGTGTCTTTTTGGATTTTACTTTCTCGAATTTGAAAATTTCTACACAAAAAAATTAAAATATCTTGTTTTAGTCGTTTTGTATAAGGTTTGTTAGGTTGATTGGGAGATCAACCTTGTTTTTCTGGTTGAACATTCAGTATCATTGAGTTTTCAGTGGTTTCTTGGTTGAATTCTTTTTGTCTCTATACCTACTTTTCCTTGTTTCTAAAAGGAAAAGAAAATTACAATGCTTTTGCTTTTTTTATTTTCTTTTGAAGATGAAAAAGAACAAAAATATTCTTGCTTGCTTGTTACCCATTTCTTAAACCCTTTCATGTCATCACTGAAAGAAACATATTTAGTTAACTGTCATTCAAGTTTATTTACATTTTACTTTGGTAGTGATAGTATTTTTCAAAGAAAATAATCCCTTTTTGCAAAGTTTTGAATTTTGTGTTGCACAAGGTATTTGAAAAGAGATTCTATTTTGTACTACAAAGTGTCTCAAATAATGCATTCAAAATCTACTTTGTTTTCATCATTAAAAAAAAGAGTTTCATTTAAGCATTGTTGCACACCATTTTCATTTTAAGAAACTGCATATTGCATTGTGTTCTTAAGTTCTTTACTTTTGGAGTCATTCATTAACACCATTCAAGTTTCATCTGTGCTTTTGTTGAGTAATAAAAACCCTTAATATGAACGATTAAATAAGATTTTATTAGACATCTTCACTTTTATAGGGTACACAAACAATTTTAGGATAGGGCCTTGGTTTAGGGTGGAGAGAAAATTTCTCCAAGGCCACAAGATAAACGTAGGAGTATGAGATAGGGAGAACCTAAATCCAACCATCGTATAAGTATAGCCGGGAACCTCCTCTAACATAGGAGCTAAAAATGAGGTCGTGTGAAGGAGAGCCAAGGAGAGACCCCTCCATATCTTATCTAAGTGTCAACTCTGGATAGCTAAGCTTGAAGGCTCAACTCTGGATGCTTATGTATAAAAGACTCATCTTCCCAAGTTGAATGTTTAGCCGATAGTTTCCTCCATTTAATGAGATACTCTGAAATGAATCTATTCCTCAGTTGGCAAATTCTTGTGTCAGTGATGGCTTTAGGCTCCAATATGATTTTTCCTTCCTCGTCAAGTTCTGGCAATATAGTTTGAATTGGGATCTTGTCGCCTATAACCTTCTTTAAGCATGAAACATGGAAAACTAGGTGTACTCGTGAAGATGTAGGCAACTCCAATTTGTATGCCATAGTACCAATATTTTGCAACACCTTATAAGGGCCATAGTAATTTGGTGATAATTTATTATCCTTTTTGGCTTTCTTGAGGGACATACGTTCATATGGTTGTAGTCTTAAAAAAACCCAATCCCCTACTTCAAAACTTCTTTCACTATGATGTTGATCTTCTTGTTTTTTCATGTGATTCTGTGCCATGGTCAGGTTGTCCTTTAAGATTTGGAGAACTTGTTGTTGATGCTCGATGTGATCTTCCACTTCTTGAACCTTAGATTTTTCTTTTAGAGAAGAAGTGATGGAAGGAGGGTGGTATCCATAGAGTGCCATA
>ML778067.1:763962-790250 GCA_009831015.1 Picea engelmannii
TGATTCACCTTCCTTGTGTCCTCATCATGAATTTCATGGGATACATTTTCACTTTCAGGTGTCCTCTCTATTATGAAAATTTTCAATCCTTCCATGATCTCCCCTTTTAAACTCTCCATCATCTCTTGTAGTTCATCTTTTGTTACTGTCTTCTTTTGTAAATCATTTATGTCCCTACGCATTTCTTCACCTTCATCAAGAGTCCATGTAGGATTATATGGAGGCTTATTTGGTGTAGAAGTTCCCTTTTTAGGTGGCATGTTGGCCAAGTATCACTTTTGAACCTTGATTTTGAGGTGGTTTTGCTAGACAATATTTATTCTGTTGTATCTCCAAAGTTTTGGCCCTTATGGGTATGAAACTTTGTTTTTTGTAGTTCTCTGATATTTCTTCTCTACAATGCCATAGGTCTGATCAAAATTGGATGTGCCAAGTGGAATTTACGGTAAATTTCCCATAACTTGCTGATTTTTGGCCTTTCCGTGAGATGTCACTTGTATAGCCTGCCCCACACAAAATAATTGATATAAAATTTTGAACCTAATACCAGAAATACTACAGACTGTCCAATATCTAATGCAACCAGTCTCACTCAATTTGGATACTCTAGGAAGAAGTTATGATTGTTTTACCTGAAACACCTTCTTGAGACTAGTCAGATACCCTATCTTCCACAAGGTGTATCTACAAATGTACGATGACCCAGAAGATGAAATGTTTACCATAGATACCTTACTAATTTCTGTGAATACCCTCCAGATTTTAGGGTCTGAAACGTTACAAAAAATATTTTATAGTGAAAATTCCGCAATGACTCAGTTCAAGATGATTCTAGAACCCTATCTTGCACAGGCTGTATCTCCGAAATTGCAAGGCCTCAGGAGATGAAATTTTAAACAAATGTACCTTGATCCATCTAATAAATATCCTCCAAGTCGTTCCTTCTGAAACATTGTAGAAAAAAGGTTATAGCAAAAATTCCAAGGTGTCTCAGATGTAGCAGCGAAACCCCAAGACTTTGAGCTCTGAAACCATATGTTAAGAACCAAATATCAATATAGCATAGAAAAACCTCAGAATAAGTACTCAACGCCTTGAAAAAGAGAGAAATTCAAATAATAAGACTCTTCGAGGGGGCAACCTCCTTATGCCCACATAAATGTACAATTCCAAGATGATTCCAAATGAAAATGTCTCCTTGGTATATGTAGGAGACTAGGAGGTATAATTACAACTAATGGAATAAAGTTGACATAAATAAAATAACATTACTAATGTAATATGTCCCAATTAAGGGTTAATGAGCCAATATTAGGGCTTAACACTGTTCGGTATGGTGCTGGTACAAAACTGCTAGCCAACTTTGAACAAGACAAGGCTACGCACATTTCCTATCACATTCAGGAATGGAGGAGGCGAAAGAGATTGATAAAATAAAAAGTTCCACTAGAATTTATCCTTGAGTGGTTCTTTAAATAATTTCTCTTGTACATTTCAAAGGACGTTGCGACTTCGAGAGTATTTTTGGAAGAGAAAATGATTTTTAGGGCGCAACAGTTAGAGCTTATTTACTCTCAATCTAGAATTTTCTACGAGATTATTCCAGACACGTCAAGGTCTACTCTCAACTTGGAAAATCTAAAGTATAATCGACATACTGATGACATTGTGGGTTTTTCACAAAGCAAGGTCGCAAATCTGGTTACAAACCGGATGCATAACTTGGATATCCAACAACCTATGGCTGGACTAGAACCTAGCTCGACCACCCCTGCCACCCAATCTTTGAATGTACATTCTGTGCAAACGAAGAGTCAAAAATGTCCTCAGTGTCTCGAAGACAAAAAAATGCAAGGCTAAGAAAGGTAGTGGGGGAAATAATAAGAAATTTGACAAGAATGTTGAGAGGACAAAAGATGAAAAAAGGAAGGTGATATTCCCGTGTAAACTTTGTGGGTATGAACATATTACACATCAATGACCCCAAATAGAATAATCCTAGTGCCTTATGAAGTTGAAAAAAAAAAACAACCCATTGTGTTCAACAACCCTTTCCAACAAGGCAAAAACTTGTAAGGTGGTTCTTCCAACTCCAGCCAGCAAGGGGGCACGACAAATGTACCCAAGACATACATATACGATGGAGTCGTGAGAATGATTATTCATACAAAACTACCGAACATTGGCTTGCAGACTAGGAGTCATGACTATAGTAACCCAGAGTCGACAGACAAAGGGAAAAACACTTAAGAGGATCAGGCACCTCTACACATAGAGAAGCCCGAGAAAGAGACAACGGTGTGCATACCTAAGGGTGTGTACAAATGGACAACGCACAATCCTAATGCTAGAGCTGCCCCCAACTATTCTATCATCAAAGACTTGGATCAAACCCCGTGTTCAATGTCTACTCTCAAAGTAATCCAAAGTTTCCCCACACAATGCGCCACATTGTTTTCTGCCATAGGATTCATTGATTCTGCTAGTCAGCTCGTGATGAAGTTCAATGCCACTGATGTCAAGCCTCGTCTTCCCTGTCATGTGGCCTTCTAGATCAATTTCATCTCTAATAATCATCTGATCCAGAGGACGATCGTTGATGATGGGGATTTGACATGCATAATGTCATTGTATTGTTGGAAAGCTATTAATTATTTAGATCTTACCCCTTCCCCGTCTCTCTTGACGGATTTCGATGGATGATCGTTTCAACCCCATGGTATTATTTCTTCTTGTCCGATCAATTTAGGAGGAAAATCCATTTGTGTAGAGGTTGAAGTAGTAGATGTGCCACTCGAATATAAATTGTTACTTGGGAGGAGTTGGTCTTATGCCATGAAAATTGTCATCTTGTCGGTGTTTTGCATCATATTCTTTCTCCATGGGGTAAAAATTGTAACCATTGACCAAGTGACTTCCAACCTTTCTGAGGCCACGACTAACTCATGATCCATAGTGTCATGGATTGAAAACTCTCAGCCGACAACTGAGATTACCGATTGTGGAATATATCCTTCTCTCATGGGATCTTTTGATTTTTTCACACTGATTTCTTACCTTCGGTCTACCCCGGTCGACAAATTTGAGTCCATCGTTTTTCATTTCGAGAGTCGCTTCATTTAGAAAATCATATTTACATGATCCATGGATGCTACCCTCATCGTATGATGTGGTTCAAAACTGTGTTAACACTCAGATGGTCATACCTTTATCTACAACTGAGGTCGCTTATCAAGTTATTCAGTAGGCCAATGTGGACCCTAATCAAACTCCTTCATTGATAGAGGAGGATGATATTTTTCCAAATCCTATATGGGCTCAAAATTATTCAAATGTCCAAGAATTTATCAACTTTATCCTTCCCTCAGATGAAGTTATCATTGAGGAAATGACTACAGCCAAAAGGCCCTAGGAGGATATGCATCACATCTTGTATTTCCTCCCCAAGATCAATTGAATGGAAAAGGTAGAGTTTAAGTCAGTTGTGAGTAGGAGTGTCGATCGGGTGGTCAAACCCTTGGCTGAACATGGTGTCTACGCTGAGGGGAACATGGAAAATATCTTGGAAACCATCCCGATTAAAATTTTGAAGAACCATGATGTCATCGAAAGCGTCTTCATTGGACCAGAGTGATCTCCATAAATATTTGTCAATATACGACACTTTTTAAATAGTTTCATGATGTATTTTCTTGTTGATACAAGGAGATGCCTTGCATATATCCTCAAATAGTTTAACACGAGATTCAAACTTATGACAATGTCAAACCGGTTTGACAAAAGTTGCAACCAGTAAATCCTAGGAAGGAAACAACAATCAAATTTGAGGTAGAGAAGTTTCTTAAAGTCGGCTTCATCTATCCAGTTCCTTTGACAGAATGTTTTTCCAACCTGGTTCCGATTGATAAAAAACAAGGCATAATTCACGTATGTATGGATTTCCGGGACTTAAATAAATCTTGTCCCAAAGATAACTTTCCAATGTCATTTATCGATTAGATTCTAGACAAGTGCGCAGGAATCAAGATCTTTTCATTTATGGATGGTTTTTCGGGGTATATCTAGATTGAAATCCGACCGGGAGACCAACACAAGACAAATATCATATGTCCATGGGGAAATTTTTCTTATAAGAATATTCCTTTTGGCCTTAAAAATGTTGGTGCCACATTTCAACGGGCCATAATGTTTGCTTTCCATGATTTGAAGCACATAGTGGAGGCCTATTTGGATGATCTCACAACTCATTCATGAAAGAGAGATAAACATCTATTACACATCCACCTTGTTTTTGAAAGGTGTTGTTACTACATAATTCGACTAAATCCGCATAAGTGAATTTTTTGCGTGACTTTTGGACGTCTATTGGGATTCATCATTTCGATGAAAGGGATCATGGTTGACCCCTTAAAGGTTGAGGAAATCACTCAGTTGCTTCCCCCATGTACAATCAAACAACTTCAAATCCTACAAGGAAAGGAAAATTTCCTTCGATGTTTTGTACCGAACTATGACAATTTCATGAAAGGCTTCATGCACCTTTTGAAGAAGGGGGTCCCATTTTGTTGGGATGAAGCCACACAATGTTCTTTCGACACATTAAAGAAAACCTTGGTTTTGAATCCTTTGTTGATTCCCCTTGATTATAATTGATCCTTTTGTTATATTTTACGAAAGTTGAATCCTCGATTGGCATGGTTCTGGTGCAAGAAGATGATGGGCTCCAAGATCATGTCATCTACTACTTCAGTCGTGCTTTGTTAGGTCTATAGAATAAGTACTCTCATGTGAAGAAACTGGCCTTGGAAGAGTTTCATGTTGTCCATCGTCTTAATCATTATATTTTTTTGTGTAAGACAACTGTCATCACCATTGTTAATACATTTCAATATGTTTTGACTAAGAGAATTGTTGGCGGGAAGTAAAACAAATGGATTGTGGTGCTTCAAGACTTTGACTTGGCCAAGTCCAAGAAATATTTGGTCTTCATCGAATCAATGTCAGATTTTCCAGCTGAGAATGAGGAGAATGAGACCATCGACACATTCCCTGATGAGCACATATTCCTCATCTCTTCATTTGACTCTTGGTACAAAGATATCCTGATATATCTCCAGAATTTCAAGTTTTCCCCGCACTATTCATGAGATTAGTGATGAAGAATTCATCATATGGATAAAAACTATCTCATTATCACCGACACATTGTATCGACAAGGATTAGATTCGATACTCCGTCACTGCCTCACCCATGAAGAGGCATAAGTGGTTATAAATGACTGTCATGGTGGAGCATGTGGCGATCATCTATAAGGGTTAGAAACAACCCAGAAAATTTTGCGCACCGACTATTTCTAACCCACAATCTTTAAGGATTGTATTGAGGCGGTTAAGAGATGCCATCCTTGTCAAGTTTTTACAAATAATATCGCACTCATCCTGCTCCCATGTTTCTTATCATTACTTTCAACCCCTTCACCAAGTGGGGTGTAGATTTTATGACATGCCACCCAACTTTGTCTAGGGGGAATATGATCTGGATTTTATGAGCAGAACGAAATGACTACAAATTATTAACAGGTGCTTAACACAAAATAATAAAGATACAATAAAACTGGTTTTCTATTCAATAATGAAATAAGCTGAAACTATAAAATGCAGCAGAAACAAGCTGGCTAGCATGGTGGCGGCTTATCTTTGAGAAGAGATGTGAGGATTGCGCTCATTCACCAGAAGATGATTACAATGAGGCTATAAAGGAATTTTTACAATTAAAAGGAATGATAAAAACCCTAGACATCCAAAAACCTAACCCTAGGAGATGAAGCACCAAAAGTCATGTGGGCCCCGTTTGGGTAAGTTAGTACATCAACTTCCCGGGGTGGTAACTTTTGCATACGATCTTCGTTTTAGGCGTATGATAGCCTATTGGAAAGGTATCATCGAGGAGATTCATTTTGGGGGATCAATCATGTATTCGACTATCATTGAGAATATCGATTCTTAAAAACCTTCATTTAGGCCCTCAAAATGGCCCCATAAGTTAAAACTTCTAAACATAGTAAATTGCCAAAATTGCCAGAAAATTGTTTTGAGCCAGTTGGAAAAGGTGGGTGGCCACCAATATCCACTTGGATCAATCATCCCTCATTAGGAAGCAAAGGTCTACATTTCATTGATTTCCCCCATCATATGAGGACATTTTTGTTGAATTTGGCCTCGGGTGAGCCACTTGCCTTGGTGCAGGAGCTGCCCTGCTTTGACGACTCGATAAAGATGGATCCTTTGTTGTCGAGTGCCCTTAGTTTGTGTGTCCACAATATGATCACAGGATTCCTATTTTATGTAGTTGGGGTTGAGCTCTATTGGTGTCAGCTGTTCTTCTACTTCTGAGGTGTCCAATAATGGTGGGAAATAAGGGCGAAGGAGATCCACGTTGAACACTGGGTCCAAGCCAAGGAAAGGATGAATGTTGAACTCAAAAGAATTATCCCCCACTACCTTGGTGATTGTGTATGGACCATAACAGAGTGAGTGAAGCTTCCGATGGGGTCTTGTAAGGCGTTCTTTCTGCAAGTGCAACCAAACTTTGTCACCCACCTGAAACTTATGTGGCACCCGTTGTTGATCATGGCGCTGCTTGTACTTGTCATTGGAATTCTGTAGGATCTCTCAACCTATTGGCGGATGTGTTGGATCAGCTCAATGAACTGAGTGGCTTTGTCAGCTTCAGTTGGAGCAGGAGATGAGTCGGTTGAGGTGACCGCAAGGGGAAGTGCAACATCTATGGGACCCAATGGTTGGAATCCCAACCCCACCTGAAAGGGGTTGTGTCTGATTGAGATATGTAGGGCTCGGTTGTAGCTATGATGGACATAGGGAAGGATCTCATCCCATGTGCGAGGGTGCTTGGAATTATACATGTGAAGGATATGCATAATCATTCGATTTACGACCTTAGTTTGGCCATCTGTCTGGGGGTGGAAAGCCGTGGATTTGGTGATCTTGGTGTCCAGTAGTGAACAGAGGTTCGATCATAATGTGCTGAGAAATCGACTATCCCAATATGAGACAATGGTTTTTGGGATTCCAAAATGTTCCCAGACTCGTTCAAAGAAGAGCTTGGCAATGGCCTCTATTGTGATGCTCTTCTTGCAAGAAACCATAATCGCCATCTTAGAAAAGTGATCAACAACCACAAAAAAACAGTCATTTCCCCACTTGGTGGATGGGAGGCCCGACATGTAGTCCATTGAGATGGATTCCCATGGCCTATCAGGAGTAGGAAGAGGGGTGTACAGGCCCTATTTCTTAGTGGTCGGTTTGGAAATAGCGCAGACAGTGCATGACCTGATATACTTGTTGACCTCTTGTTGAAGTTTCGGCTAGTATAAATGTTTCTGTAGCATCACCACTATCTTTTCAATGCCGAAGTGTCCTACCACCCGACTGTAGTGGGCGTCCCAGATCAGCTTCGATCGCTCGCTTGATGGAACAAAAATATGGCCTAGAGGACACAATAACCCATCATGAAGATGGAAATTATCGACAACCACATTTTCACCCAGCATTTGGTAGGTAGTGGCGAAGTCTGGGTCTATCTCACAGAGTTGGGGCCATCCATAGGTCTCATGGCCGCAAGAGTCTAGCACCATGGTGAGTGTCGCGACTAGAAGTCTGTTGAGACAATCAGTGACGTGATTGGCGCTTCATGTTCTATACTTGATGTTGAGGTGAAATTTCTGCAAGTATGTGGACCACTTTTGATGGAGGTCATTCTACAATTTATCTTGTGTCTGCATGAACTACAGTGGCTTATGATCAGTGTGGATGACTGTCTCCTTCCCAAGAATGTAATGTCTCCACTGGCGGTAGGCTTGAACAATGGAGTACATTTCTTTGTAGTAAGTAGGGTACTTATGGACAAAATTTGATAGTGTCTCACTATGATAGGCCATGGGGTGGTCGTGTTGAGTGAGAACGATGCCCACGACATAGTCTGAAGCATCTGTATCGATCTTAAAGGGTTGTTGCAGGTCTGGTAGTGAAAGTACCGGGGATGAGCACAAGCGCTGCTTCAGATCATCGAACACTTGTTGTTGGGACCGGCCCCACACAAAATTTTCCTTACCACCACCCCTGGTTATTTGGCTAAGGGCCCATCCAATATGGGAGAATCCAAACACGCACCTGCGGTAAAAATTGGTAAGTCCCAAGAAGCTTCGAAGCTCAGTGAGTGTGGTTGGGGCTGGCTAGTCATGGATGACTTGGATCTTGGCTAGGTCCACATGTACGCCATGTTGATCAATGATGTAGCCTAGGTAATGGACTATGTCCATGTCGAATGATCATTTTTCCAAGTTGGCTTATAGTTGTGCTACCGTAGGGTGTGCAGAACCTATTGAATATGCTGCAAGTGTCCGTCCCAAATTTTGTTGTAAATGAGAATGTCATCCAAATACACCACTACAAAAGTATTGATGAATGGTCATAGGATATCATCCATCATTCTCATGAAAGTGGTTGGAGCATTTGTCAAACCAAAGGGCATGACCAACCATTCAAAAAGGCCTTCCTTTGACTTGAAGGCGGTCTTCCATACATCTGTCTGCTCTATCGGGACCTGGTGGTAGACAGACCTTAGATCAATCTTACTGAAGTATATGTCCCCCGTGAGTTAATCAAGGACGTCATCGATTCGGGGAATCGGGTATTGATTTCTCACTGTTATTTTATTCATAGCTCGATAATCAATGCAGAGTCGCCAGGTTCCATCTTTCTTTTGTACTAGCATGATTGGTCTCCCGCACGGTGATGAGATGGGATGCATGTGCCCCTTGTGGAGAATTTATTGGATCTGTCACTTGATCTCCTCATTATCTAACAGAGAGCGGTGATAGAATGGCCCATTGGGAAGCAGTGTGTTGGGGGTCATATCGATGGGGTGCTTGACCTGGTAGTGCAGAGGTACCCCAGTAGGTGAGGAGAAGATATATGAGTATTCTTCCATGACCTTATCTACTTGCTTCTGTTGTGTGGAGAGGTCAACCATAAAGACCTTGGATGTGGTTGTGATATTTCTCTTATCCTGAGAGTGAATCATGAAGAAGACAAACTTCCCCATCTAAGAGATGACCTTCCTACATTGCTTAGCAAATATCAAGGAAATAGCACTAGGTGGGAATGCCTCGGGTATCCTGTACAATTTCCTATTCAAAGTAATAATAACACTATGAGGCCTAGACTCATATACAACATGACGTTTCCATAAATAAGGTTGGCCCAAAAGAACATCACAAACTTTGAGAGGAGAAACATCACACAATACCTCGTCTTTGAAGGGCTTGATGTCGTATGACAATCGACACTGTTGGCTGACGCGGAGATCGCTTCCTTGGCAGAGCCATCAAATGGTGTAGGGTTGTGGGTGCAACGTTTTCGGTAGGGCCAATCACTTGATGACCTCTGTTGAGATGAGGTTCTTCTGGCTACCTCTATCAACGATGAAGTGCAGTGGGGTGACTTTTACCCACATCTGTGAATGGAAGAGGCGCTCTCCTTCTTCTGGCTTGTCTGGTTCACCAGGATGGAGCTTGGTGGTAGTAACAATGGCATTGGGTTCTGTGTCAATGATCCATCTTCCCCTTTCTAGTTCTGGTTCAGAGTCAGAACCTGCATATGATTCATAGGCTTTCACTTGGGCCACCAGTGACTGCTTTGAGCGACAGTCAACAATGTTATGCCAAGGGCTCTTATGGAAGTCACACCACTTCTTGGTATCTTTCTTTGTCTTTCCGGTGTCCTTCTTTGCTTGCGGCTTAGACTGGTTGTACTGATGCTATCCATCTTTTCTCTGTCCTTTTTTCTGTGGGTTGGGGCCGCCCTTTCCTAGCTTTTGTTGTGAGGGGTTCCCAGGTCCAAATTGCCACGTCTTTTGTTTGAGCTTCTGCTCAATTTTGATGGCATATCGGTTGGTCGCGCCCAAGGATGAGATGTACAGAAATTCCATTTCTGTATGGATGTATATATGTAGAGAACTATGATACTTGACCACTAGATGTCGCTCGAAACATTTGATACCTAGCTTGGTGCACAAGGTATGGAAGATATTTGTGAAATCTGGCACTACTTGGTCTCTTTCTTGCTGCAGTGTGGTCCATTTGGTATACAAGTCGTCATAGCATCCAAGAGGGTAGTATTGTTCCTTAATAACATATTTGAAGGATTCCCAGGTGGCCATGACTGTAAATAATGAGGGTTCCTCTATTTCCTTTTGCTCACAGAAAGTTTCCCACCAATCTTTGACACGGGGAATGACTTTGAGGAGTACAAACATAATATTTTCTCTATTCGAAAAGTTATGGACAAAAAAATGCCCTTCTAGTAGATTCAACCACTTTTCTACAACATCTGCATCTATCTGATCTTCAAATATAGGAATATTGAAGTTTATTTGTACCTTGAAGGGGGCGGGGCCTCCGCTCGAAGAAGATGCGTCGCATGTTGGTAGTCGCTAAAGGATTTGCGCGAAACTATCCATCATCTCATTCCTCTGTTGCATGAGGGCTTCCTTAATCAAAAGTTTGAAAGGATATCCTATCCCATCATATTTATTTTCTCCTGCCATGAGAGGTTGCTTGGGCATGCGACAAATTTTGTCCTCAAGAGAAACAAGCTTGAGACCCAACTCTTTGTACTTTGACCTCGTTGGGGACATGCATTAAGACGACAAGGAGTAGATAACTCTGATACCACTAATCCAGGTTTTATGATTAGAACAAAATTAATACAAATTATTAATATGTGCATAACAAAAAATAACATAGATATAGTAAAATTGGTTTTCTATTCAATAATGAAATAAGCTGAATTTGTAAAATGCAGCGGAAACAAGCTGGCTGGAATGGTGGCAGCTTATCTCTAAGAAGAGATGTGACAATTGCGCCTATTCACCAGAAGATGATTAAAATGAGGCTCTAAAGGTCTTTTTGCAATAAACAGGAATGCAAAAAACTCTATACATCCAAAAACCTAACCCTAGGAGATGAAGCGCTAAAAGTCATGTGGGCCTTGTTTGGGTAAGTTAGTACATCAAATTCCTAGGGTCCTAACTTTTGCATACGATCTCCGTTTTAGGCGTATGATAGCCCGTTGGAAAGGTATCATCAAGGAGATTCATTTTGGGGGATCACTCATGCCTTTGGATATCATTGATAAGCTATATTCCGAAAAACCTTCATTTAGGCCCTCAAAATGGCCCCAAAAGTTAAAACTGCTAAAAATAGTAAATTGCGAGAAAACTATTTTGAGCTAGTTGGAAAAAGTGGGTGGCCACCGATATACACTTGGATAATAATAATTACATCATAGTGGTCATGGAATACTTTACTAAGTGGGATGAATCCATGCCAACATTCGTGAATGATGGTGAAACCACAACGTTTTTCATTTTTAATCAGGTTATCGCTAGGTTTGGAGTTCTTAGGAAGATTGTCACTGATCATGGAAGTCACTTTTAGAACTGCATGATGTTGGAGCTAGCATCAAAACTGGGTTTTAGGCAACAACACTCGTCTCCTTACTATCCTCAGGCTAATGGTCAGGTTGAAGCCATCAATAAATATTTAAAATTTATATTGAGAAGAATGGTCAACTCAACCGGAACGAATTGGAACTTGATGTTATATCTGGAACTATGGGCTTACTGAACCTTAGTTAAGACTACAATAGGTTTCTCACATTTTCAACTCGTCCATGGAGTTGAGGCAGTCCTTCCAAATGAGTGCAAAATCCCTTGTCTTAAAATCATTGTCGAGCTCCTCCCAGATACAAATAAGATTGAAGAACGTCTCGTTTACCTTGAGAAACTTGATTATCAACGTTGAGATGCAACAATGGAAAATGAAGCATATAAGAAATGAGTTAATTCTCAGTATGAAAATTCAGTTTGTCTTAGGCTATTCTCTCGAGGAGACCTTGTCTTAGTTTATGACCAGGATAAGGATGCCCTGGGGGCAGGCAAGTTCAACCTCATGTGGTATGGTCCATATATCATGTGATGGGTGTTAGAGAAGGAATCTTATGAGCTAGTATATTTTGAAGGGAATTCTTTGTCGGATCCCAGAAATGGGCTCTACCTTAAAAAATACTATGCTTGAGCCTCACAGCTCGAGTACTGGTATTTTTGTACATAGTGTTTATTTTTGTACATAGATTTTCTTAGCAGTGTTGTGTCTTTGCGCATTAGTAATTATGTGCTTCTATTGTGCCATATATGCCGGAGGAATCACCAGTTTATGTTGGGTACATGGAAAATTCCAGTCGCCATTCTTAGAACTTGGCTTCTGTAGCTTGGGTGATTTATTCTCCTACTAACCAGCTAGTGAATGATGTAGGCATGTGTCTTAGGGAAACTACCAACAATGTTGCTAAATATAGTCCCGTTATCGAGATTTTAAGAGATACATTATCGCATGACATTCGATGCCTTCATGTGTTTTTAGATTCTCAGTTGGTGGTCTTGCAGTTGAATAGTTTATACTAGATCTGTCATTCGATATTGTTGTGTCGTTTTCTTAGGGTATGTATTTTGGAATGATCATTTGAATTCATTACTTATGAACATATTTCTAGGCATGCTAATATAGTAGATGATGTCTACGCTAATTATGTTCTAGATTGGCATTTATCCCATCAGTAATATAAGAACACATTTTCACACATGTAAACATTTGTAATTTCCATAAAATATAACACATAAAAATATAGTAGATATATATATGTCAAAAGACATCCATAATATAAAATGAAAGATCCTATCCCTGAGTATCATATAAGTACAAAATGGTTCTATGATCACATAATAATTCTAGGCCTGAGGTCGATGAACCCTATCATAACAAAGTACGACGTTGGCCAGAACAGTCAGACCCACGGTCGTGGTACCCCCACTACATGGCGTTGCATGCCTATAGGAAAGTTGTCTATGATCTCCATCAGAACATTACAGGTTAGGGCCTTGAAGTTCCTGGCCACACTCCGCAAAGTCCATGTTGCATCATCACTCAGTGTTACCTCCTCTCATTCTCTACGGTTGTTTCATGGGACACCGATTGGTCTTGTTGGTGCTCTATCTACAGGAAAGAAGAGTGTGTCAGTATCATGGATCTCATAAAAAGATAGATTATTTTCCTATATACATATGATATATATATATATATATATATATATATATATATATATATATATATATATAATATAATATAAAATTAAAATTACCTATATCATGTGGCTCGTCATCGGGAGGAATGATGACATTGGGATCCTATGTGAAGTCAATCTTGGTATAAGGATAGTCCTTGATAAATGGGACTTGAAGATCCCACCAAGAGAAAAATTCATCTTCATAAGGGTTTGATAACTTCCCTCCTCCTAGGCGGGCTAACAACTTGGTACAACATACCATGGTAGGCCATGGTCATAAATGTCCTCACACATAGGTCCTAGGGCTCATCATGGGCACCCTCTCAAATAAAAACGTGCACAGGACACTACCAAATCCAAATTTATTAGTCTTCCTCAATTTGCAGTTAGTGAGTTGAGAATTCATGCATGTCAACATACAAGTGCTTTATTTGAACATGGTTGGCCTCAAACATTCAATCCCATGTTGCATTTGGGCCCGAGAATCCAAATGCAAGGAGTCAGACCCTACATTGAGGACCATAGTGTATAAAATGAATCAGATACTGAGGTTGATAATGTGTCTGATCGGTACTTGAGAACCAATTTTCTTTGTGCCATCATCACAATAATCATTAATGTAATCGTTGATGGTCTGACCACCTACACCACAGGCTTGGAATTTAGGCACTTCCCCTATGTGAGATAAACCTGTGATGAAATATATGTCCTCTACCATGATCATCAATGATTTCCATCCAAGCATGAAGGCCTCGACATCTGGGTTCCAACAGTCGATAATGATATTTCACAATCTCTTTTGTGATCTCATCCCACCAATTTGAAAGAATTTATACATGCCACACTCTCAGAGAGCTTGTTTAGCATCGTCATCATCAAAGAACACATGATCGACATCCTCGTGTTTATGTTTCCTCCAATGGATAGTCATTCTGCGCAAGTTCAAGGATAAAACAAGTTAGTATTATTTTTTTCTAATTGGATTCTGGGAATCCACGAGCGTCAGTTGTGATAGTTACAGATATCCGCAACTGGTGCCTCTACCAGCCGCGGACATACACGAGTCTCCTTAAGGGAACCCTCAAATGTGTAGAGTCGAGTTTAAAAAGGGTACCTTAACCCATAGTTTTGTAAACCAATGAAAAAATGGAAGAATGGAAAGCAATGCTAGGGATAGGATACCTACTTGGTACAAGTAGTCAGTGTTTTCGTCGCTTCAAGATCCAAGAATCTCCAAATGAAAATGCAAGGGTTTTGTTAACTTGGGCATTTTTTGGTGAAAATGGTATAATGAATGAGGAAATTGGTAAATTAACCCTATTTTATGAAAACAAATTGTAACCCACTTCCTATAGTTTACAATTTTTTCCAAAAATTTCAACTAATGACAAGTTCCTTGTAGCATTGTCTTATCATTGTAGGTTTAAGGCTATACTTTGAACATTTACAACCTCTTTTAGATAAATGATTGAGCCTTTCTCAAGATTCTGGGGAGGTGATGTCCTCGTAACTGGAATTTAGCATAGGTTCCATTCACATGAATTTTTTTCATTATTAGTCACCATTGATGCCTAAACCCAGGGTCGATCCCATTAGCAAGAGATAACACCTTCTTATCTGCTCAAAAACGTCTTTTTTTTTTAATGGTAGAGCCTACCTTCCATAGGCACTCTAGTTTAGAATCCCTTTTTATTTTGGCGCCTATGTTCTGAGATCTCTATTAGGCTTGGGAGTCCTTTTAGTCCCGCCATGACTTTGAGTTTGAACTTCATTTTTCTTACTCAGTCTTATTCTGGCCACTACCTATGGGACTCCCTCCATTATATGTTGCTCGTAACAATATCCTAGAGTCTTAGTTAATCTCTTTTCATACTCCTTAAAAATGAAAATATCTTCGAGTGAACTTGTTTCTTTCACACTTGTTAAATGGATTTGAAAGGACATCTATTTTGGTATAAGTTTAAACCTTTTCTGGACCAAATAGACTAATTATGAAAAATGAATACTCTAGTCAACATTGGCTAGAAGAGTTCTCATTGGTATTTTTTATGCTTTTTCAGGCCCAGGGGACTAAATCTATGAAAAAGAACACTATTGGAAGTCTACTTCCTAAATTTGAGTTGTAACTGCATTGCATATCGACCTCTTGTGCTTATAGGCCTAATGTTGGTTTCAACAGTTTGTTGTTGAACCAATCACTCATGCATTCCTATCAAGATCCCATCCTTGCAATCATTGCCTTTGCGACTTGACACCTTTAGTCCCAGAGGAAACATCCCTTGAGTGTCTATCCTGCACATGCTTCCTTGCATTGAGCATAGGAATGTTCCTTGTGCCTTGGAACATGTTTTCTTGTTCGTGACACCTGTTTCCTTCACTGTACTATAGCATTCTTTTATTCTTTTTCAAGCTTTAATAATATGAAAAAGACCAAACAAATTAAAAAACCAAAAAGAAGGAGAGAAAAATTCCATCTCTTTTGTTGGCAACAATTTTGTTTCCCTTGAACAAAGCACAATCTTGAGTCAGTATCTCAACATTTTGGGTCTAGTGTGGCTTTAGGAGACTTTTTTCTTGCTATTGAGTTTCATCTCCCCTGATTGGTTATTCTTCCAACCATATGGAGCGTTTTTCGGTGCCTCTTGTATCAAAAATGTATCCTAGTTTATAATCATGCTTCCTAAGTCACATAATGTGTTGTGTTTTTGTTCAAGGGAATTTTTATCCTGAGTCAACCATTCTGCAGTCAAGTATCTAACCTCATAGTTCAACCTTCCTAATTCAATCAATCCTGTCTCATCATCACAAGTATCTATGTCTCTTACTCGTGCCAGTATGGAAGGTTCCCATTGACTTCTTGTTGGCAGGTCTTGTCTTATCGAATCTAACAAATTGCTCTGAGAATATGACCTAGAATTGAACCCTAGGCCTATTTACATCATTGATAGGTGACCTTGCACTCAACAGATGACACACCATTATTGGCCATTGATTGAGTGTTTTCCCTTGTGTTTGACATCAACACCAATCTTCACACATAGGGGTTCATGTAGTACCTTGGTTTCCGTTTGATCCCATTGGTGGATTCCTCATCTTTTCCAATACTCTTCATTATTGGATACTATTCAAAGAGTCTATGTCATGAAATATTCAACCTAGTGCATGTTGGAGTCATACCTCGGTGTGGTCCTTACAATGTCATGCTGGATGATGGAGGATGCCTTAATTCCTTCCTTCTAGTGGATCTCTTCCTATTGAATTCAATACATATTTCTCTGGGATAGGGATCTAGAGTCATATTTGGTACCTTGGGGCTTGAATTCATCAGTGGAAGGTTCCCTCGCTATTGACAGTGGGAATACATTAATTTCCCCTTCTCGATAGATTCTACTAGGTGTTTGACCTCGACTCATTTATTCACACTTGTTAGATTGTACCATAGTACCTTGACACCCATTATCATCATCGGTGGGTTGTATCACATTTTTTACTGTAATATTCCAGATATTAAAAAGTATGTAGAGCAGAAATAAATAGCTAGAAATGGCAGATGAACAACAATATAAATAGAACAACACCACAATAATACCAAAATGATACCAGAATAACACCAAAAAGAGCACTTTGATTACTAACATCAATGTTCACTTGCCTCTTCGAGGGGGAAACCTCCAACAGAGAAGAGATCTATTACAATAATATCCAAGACAAAAGTTCTCATACCCTCGACTCCTATTTATGCTAAATATGTTTATCAAAAGAACCATCTAGAGGAAGATCCTTCTAGAAGCAGAAGATTTTATTAGGTCTTCTTACATTGGAATTATTCTTCCTTATTGCTAGGCCTTATTAATATTGACCTTTATTACATGGAAATATATTGTTCTACCTACGTGAGGGGTTAGGTCGCTAACATGTCCTCCCCCTTAAAAACAACCCTGTCCTCAAGGCTAGATGGGGACATTGTTGTAGAATGGTAGTTGTTTCCCAAGTGGCATCTGATAGAGTTGTATCTTTCCACTATACTAACACTTCCTTGATGGTTCACCGATGCAGAAAATGCTCACGCTGGTCCAAAACTGCTTGTAGCTGTATCCAAATGGAGCCTTCTTCGTCCAACTCAGGAAGGTTGGTTTGAGTTTGGCATTTATTTCCAATCACATTCTTTAAGTAAGAAGCATGAAAAAAAGGATGGAGCTTAGAATGACTGGGAAAATCTAATTGATAGGCCACCTATCCCACACACTTGAGAACAGTATAAGGACCATAAAATTTGGGTGCCAGATTCTGACAATGGTCATCCTTAAGTGAATTTTTCTTGTAAGGTTGTAGTTGAAGAAACACCTGATCCCATTCTGCAAAATTGACGTTCATAGAGACCTTGATCTGCTTGTTGCTTCATGCGATTCTGGGCCATGAACAAATTCTCTTTGAGGGTACGGAGAATAGCCGCTCAAACTGTAAGTGTTTGGTCAACTTCCTGGACCTTCAAGTCACTTAGAAAATATGAGAGAACTGAAGATGGATTTTGTCCATATACCACTTCAAAATGAGTCATGTGGGTAGCTATATGGTACAAAGTGTTGTACCACCATTCATCTAGTGGTAACTATTGAGCCCATTGATTTTGCCTTTATGATGCAAAACACCTCAAATATGTTTCTAAACACTTGTTGAGAACTTCAGTCTAACCATTAGTCTGGGGATGATAAGTTGTGTTGAGATGCAATTGGGTTCCTGATAGCTTGAACAATTCTTGCCAAAAATTGTTGGTGAAAGTTGGGTCACGATAAAAAAACAATAGAATGTGGCATGCCATGAAGCTTGAAGACTTGATCCATGAAAATTTGAGCCACAGTGGATGTTGTAAATGGGTGTTAAAGAGCACATAAATTAGCATACTTGGAAATACGATCAACTGCCACCATGATGACTGATTTATTGCCCGATTTAGGTAAGCCTACAATAAAATCCATAGAGATATCCCACCAAATAGCAGGTGGAATCAGAAGCGGTTGTAGTGTGCCAGGAGATTTGACTGTTTCACCCTTGTTGCGTTGACACACATCACATTTAGCCACAAAATTATGAATTTCCTATTTCATACCATCCGAGAAAAATAACGTTTTACCCGGTCATAGGTTTTGGTAAACCCGAAGTTCCCCGCTATGGGTGTAGCATGAATCTCATAAATTACCGTGGATTTAAGTTTTGACTGTTTACTTAAATACAAATGACCTTTGTATCGAAGCTCATCATTGAGCCAAGAGTACCCTGGGAAAACTGGAGAATTGGATTGCAATTATTGTATCAAATGTGAACTTTTGGGATTGTGTAGCCATTTCTAGCAAACAACTTGGAGCCAATCCAGTACAATGAAGGAGAGAGAAAAAAGGGACCCTTCATCTTCATATTTTCTGAAAAGTGCATCAACAACCACATTGTCTTTTCATTTCTTGTAAATGATCTCATAATCATATCCAAAGAGCTTAGTCACCCATTTTTGTTGCTCTGGGGAGGAAAGGCATTGTTCCAGAAAATACTTGAGGCTTTGATGATCTGTCTTAATTTGGAAGCATTTCCCCAATAGATAAGGGCACCAAATATCCATGGAATGAAGAATAGCCAAAATTTCCTTTTCATATACAAATTTTCCCAAATTTTTCTCGGACAATTGTTTGTTGGTAAAGGCCAAAGGCCAACCTTCTTACATAAGGACAATGCCAATTCCTTTCCCGGAAGCATCACATTCCAGGACAAAATTCTTTTTGAAATATGGAAGGGCCAGGACTAGAGTGGTGCACATGGCCATCTTTAAGGTTTGAAAATCTTGAGCAGTTGCTGGAGTCCAAGTGAAAGAATTATTTTTAAGGAGTGCAATGAGAGGTGCCACAATCTTTCCATAATTATTAACAAACTTCTGATAATAACTTGTTAAACACAAAAATCCATGTAATCTTTTGAGAGTCTTTGGGTGAGGCCAATCTTGCATAGCTTCAATATTTTTAGGATCCATCATGACGTCGGCCTTTCCAACAAGATGACCCAAGTACTCGACTTTTGAGGCGCCAAAAATCACATTTATATTGTTTGAGGAAAAGTTGGTGCTGAGAGAGTAGATGGAGAACTCTATCCACATGAGCAATATGGGTTGTCTAGGTTTTACTATAGATGAGGATATCATCAAAGAAAACCAAGACAAAATGATGGAGAAAAGGACAGAAGACATGATTCATGAGGCTTTGGAAAGTGGAGGGAGCATTACACAAGCCAAAGGGCATGACCAAAAACTCATAGTGGCCCTCATGAGTTCTAAAGGTAGTCTTAGGAATGTCTRCMTYTTTCATACAGATCTGGTGGTAGCCAAAGTGAAGATCAAGTTTAGTAAAGAACTGGGTGCCACTCAATTCATCCAAAAGGTCATCAATGAAAGGAATGGGAAATTTGTCTTTAATGGTGAGTTTTTTGAGGGCATGGAAGTCATGACACATGCACCAAGAACCTTATTTCTTAAGGACCATGACCACATGAGAAGAGTAGGGGCTCGTACTAGGGCAGATAACACCCGCGTCGAGAAGTTCTTCAATAATTTTCTCAATTTCATTTTTTGGGGAAAATGGGTGACGATAGGGACGGATATTGGGAGGAAGGCTTACTGGGACAAGGGGAATGGAATGATCATGAACACCATGGGAAGGAGGGAGTCCCTGGGGAGTGGAAAAAACCACTTTATGTTTAGAGAGGATGGATTGGAGGTCATGCGGCACAGAGGGTGTCTCAGTTGCTTGTATGGCATGGAGTTAGGAAATAATGCCAGAATGACCTTTTATGAGTATCTTTTCCATGTGATGGGAACTAACGATCTCCAGGGAACCGATGGTGATGCCTTAGAACTTATATTGTTGGCCCTTCTGGTTGAATTGCATGGTTAATTCCTTAAAATCCATGAGAATGGGACCCAAAGTCCTTAGCCATTCAACACCCAACACAATGACACAACTGCCCATGTCGATAACAAACATGTCATATTTTAGGTGGTATTTACCAATTTGGAGACACACATTTTCACAACGCCCTCCACATTTCATGGACTTGCCATTAACAATCATGATTTGGAAATTATTGACTACACAGATATAGAAATTATTTTCTTTGGAAATGTGACGATGAATAAAATTATGGGTGCTTCCACTATCAATAAGAATGATGACCTTCCTATGCTTGATGTAACCAATTAGCTTGAGGGTTTGGGGAGTAGAGAAGCTAGTGAGAACATTTAGGGAAATGACCGGTTCTACTTCGGGAGGGTCTAAGGGAGGGGTTATGTCAGTGGGTTCATGTGGCATAGACACAAGGGGAGCCTCAACATCCTCTTCTGAAACATCCTCCGCGATGGCCATAAAAAGATTTTGTTCCTTAAAATTGTGTTCCAGAAAATATTTTTCGTCACAATTATAACAAAGGCCTTTCAGTTGGCATTCATCCATTTCATCCCTAGTCAATTTATGGATATTTAGTGGAGTAGAAGGAGGAATGAGAGTTATTGGTTTAGTGCGAGGAATAAATGATCATTTTCAGTTTTGAGAAGAGATGTCCTGTTGTGCTTCCTTAGATATTTTAGTAGCGTCCACCCAAATTTGAGGCCGAGCCATGAGGACATGGGCACGAATCTCATCCTTGAGGCCATTGATAAAACATTATCAGAAAAAAGCATCAGACATGCCCTCTGTACGAAAATCCAATCGCTCAAAAGAAGCTATAAAGTATTCCATTGTGCCATATTGTTTCAACTTTGTCAAACAACCTAAATGGTTGGTGTCAGTATCAAAGCATTCATAAAGCTCTGCCACAAAGTGTGTCCAAGACACATACCCTTGGTAGGCATTTTTTCTCCATTGCCACCATTGTCAATGTTCTTGATATAGATGGAGAACACCATACTGGAGTTTGGACAACTCATTCGTAATTCCATATAAAGAAAAATAATGTTCTCTTTGAGTTACCCATCCAGTGGGATCCGAGCCATAAAATTTTGTCACATCCACATGCGGAAGGCGTAGGTCACACTGAAAGTGATGGGGCTGAAAATTCTAGGAATGAGAGGAAGTTTCACCTTTGGTATGCAAAGGTGGGTCAGATAAGGGAATATCTGCAGGGATATGTAGCTTGGCGCAAATCATCGTAGTGACAGATTCAAGATGGATAGTAATGTCTTGTTTGAGGTCTTGTTTGAGTTCCTCGATTGAGGAAATGATGGAGGAATGCATGTTTTTATTGATGTTGGAAATATTGGCACTGAGATGTCTCACTTCTTGTTGGGTCTCTGTGAAATTAGAGTGTTAGGTATTGAAGTGAGTTTCCAAGTCTTGGCTATGGGTATGGGCCATGATGATGAGGGAACACGAAAAGGGGCGAGTGGGACCACACAAAAAATGGGTTATGTGTGAAGTGTATCACAACGATCAGGGTGACGAGTTGAATCTAATGGGGTAAAGCCCAAATAAGGGTGTTGGAAGGGGGTCGGGTCCACGAGAAAACAAATTGCTGAAAAATGATATGTATGACAGTGATAAGGGAGAAGAGAGAAATCCAATGGAATAGGTCTCAAATAATGGTGCCAATAGGATCCATACTTTTGTTTTTACTCCTGCGGAGTTATACTCTGATTTGAAGAATACTACAGTGATGAAATGCCCAAATGCTTAATAGGAAGAAATGTGTAGTAATTTGGAAACTCACATGAAGGAGACACAATTATGTGGTAATAGATCTTGTATGTTCTATTTTTCTTTCCCTCCCAAAGGTTAGGTATTCAAAGGTTTTCTCTGTGCTATAGTTCTTTGATATATGTGCGGGGTCCAACAGTAGTACTTGACCCAATATCTCAGGGCACCAACTAAGGAGGCTAGACTGTGCCCTTAGCCATACTACCTGACTACCCAGGTACTAGAGAGTATCTTCCTGAGTGTTGTTCTCAATGATACTATAACAATCAGGCGGTTGATTGGTTTATCTATGGAGGGATTCAAGAGATCTATTTCGATCCGTATACAGGTGTTGTCTGATGCGCTACCACTCGAAGGGGTACCAACATGGGTTACAAGGGTAGCCAACAGATGTGTGCTTAAGTACCACTTGTATTTCCTGCGTGTATGAATCCCTGACCATGGGCTTATGCACGTAACGATAGATCTTTGTAGCTTAAAGACGCCAGAATACGTCTCTACCCTAAAAAAAACTTAACCCACAATTTTCTGTTGAGGAAGGTGCTCTGATACCACTTGTAATATTCCAGATATAAAAAAGTATTTAGAACAAAAATAAAGAGCTAGAATTGGCAGATGAACAACAATATAACTAGAACGACACCAAAATTATATCAAAATTATACCAGAATAACACCAGAAAGAGAACTTTGATTACTGAGAGCAATGTTCACTTGCCTCTTCAAGGGGGGAACCTTCAACAGAGTAGAGCTCTATTACAATAATATCCAAGAAAAAAGTTCTCATACTCTCGACTCCTATTTATACCAAATATATCTATCAAAAGAACCATCTAGAGGAAGATCCTTATAGAAACAGAAGCTTATATTAGGTCTTCTTACATTGGACTTATTCTTCCTTATTGCTAAGCCTTATTAATATTGACCTTCATTACATGGACATTGTTGGATTACTGAGAAGGGGGGTGAATCAATAATAGAGCAGTTTAATCCATTTTAACCATATAATCCAAGTGTTATATCAATGTAGCATTATCATCCAATAACTGCATAGTAAATAAGAAATGAACAAATAAACAATCATACACATACACAGTACACCAGTGTTTTATGTGGAAACCCAAAGCGGGAGAAAACCATGCAATGTTTTTTCTTATATGTCTTGAAGAATTACATTCATTGGAAACACCAACTTCCTTTGTTTCCCAGCTGCAACTAGAAGGAGGCTCCAACCCCATTGTTTCTCAGGCTACAACCTGAAGGAACATCAAACTCCATTATTCTCTGGGTACAAACAGAAGGAGGATACAACCCACTATGTTCTCTAGCTACAACCACTTGTTCTTGCCCCGTCCAACTGACCTGAAGTAGAAGTAGAATGATGGAACCACTTTCACACTATCACTGTGAGATATACCGTTGTAAACCTGTACCAATAAACCTAAACCATGCATCAACCTGTACCTCAACCTATACCATAAAAAAATGCATCAACCATGCACCAACCTATACCAAACAACCTGTAATCAACCTTAACCAAAATCCCTCATCAATTTCATCATCCAAATATGATTTGTAACTCTGTAAGAGATGTTGTTGAATTCTGGCTTATTCTAGAGAGCGACCTTGTAGAGCATGCCCCACATAGAATATTTGTTGAATGGATCTGAAAATGTTACACAACATACTACAGACTGTACTCTAACAAACACATTTGGTCTTACTGAATTTGGATATGTCATGAAGAAGTTATGACGTTTTTACCCGAAACACCTTAGAAAACATCATCAAAAGAAATTATCCTCCCTTGAATTCCGACTTTCTTTTCTTCACCCTCCCTCTGAAATTCGGCTTAGATATCCTTTGGTTACCTCAGTCACCTATAGATATTCAATATGCTCAAATGTGATATAAAATGAGAGAACCTTGCCTCTTATTTATACTCTCCAAATATCTTCCTTAGAAGCATCTTCTTGGACACTTAAACCATTTCTAGGTCACTTAACCCATTTCTAGGTCACCTAACCTATTTTCCTCATTTTTAGGCTTAACCACTTTCCATAATTAGAAATTTCTCCATTACTTTATCATTTAAATATTCCTCCTTGACTTTGTCACCTCACTTTATCATTTAAATAATCTTCTTTGATTTTGTCACTTCACTTTATTATTTAAATAATCCTTCTTGACTTTGTCACTTTACTTTATCATTTAAATAATAATTTATTCTTTGAAAGATCTTTGACTTCTTTGAGCTTTTGGGGCTTCAAGCCAACATATGAGGGTCCTCAAACTTCGTAAGGTCATAACTCTCAAACCGTGAGGAGTTATGTGACGTTCCACATACCACCAGAAATGGCATGACATGTACTATCCATATAGAATAGTATTACCTTAAAATATATTAAAACTCATACTATTATAGATGAAACAACCTTGGGTCCATTACCCAAACATTTTTGCCACCAGACTTTCTTCAAGGGTTGACATCAATGACAACCAAACTTAATCAACAATGTCCCCCTTCGGCATTGATGGCAACACTCTGATGCAATACTGAAATTATTTCATGCAATACTGAAGTCATATCACTCATACTCCCCCTGGAACCATGCCTTTGTCCTCTACATCTATGTGACCATTGCTCCCCCTGGAATCATACATGAACTGTCTTCTTTATGGTGCTTCCTTGTGTACATCTAAGACATATAAGATAAGCATTCAAAAGCATTAATTTTGGAGTAGAAATAACTCCGAGTCTCTGGCAAAGATACTCAAAGGCTTCCCGTGGAAGTGGTTTTGTAAAGATGTTTGCCACTTGTTATTTTGTGCCCACATACTCAACTTTGATGTGCTAGAAAAACAGGACCATGGAGCAATAAAATAAAACAAATGCAGAAACAAAACACAGAAGATACACAATAAAAGAGAGACACAGATTTACGTAGTTCACCCAGTGTGAGATACGCCCACCAGAGAAATTGCCAGGTCCTTTCTTTATTATTATCCAGCA
The DNA here is from genome assembly GCA_009831015.1 of Picea engelmannii. Taxonomy (NCBI): domain Eukaryota; kingdom Viridiplantae; phylum Streptophyta; class Pinopsida; order Pinales; family Pinaceae; genus Picea; species Picea engelmannii. The sequence continues at coordinate 788,903 of ML778067.1, forward strand.
AAATGAAGGGATACAACCTACAAAAAACCCACTGTAACTTCCTCTTCTTTCTCTCATAGTCTCCTCTCTCAGAATACAATACTCGCCAACATACATAGCCGCAATACATTTCCCTCATAAAAGAGGGTTGCCTTCTAGGGAAAAAAAAACCCTAACATAATATCTATCGTTAGATCTACAACCTTATAATGAACGGTCCAGATTTACAATTAAATTACAATGTAATTTTACAAGGCAATTTTTTTTGCTTCGGGGGCTTCGCCCCCAAACCCCCGCTGGGGGCCCGCTTGCCCCCAAACCCCCCAGCTAGGGGGATAGCCCCCTCGGACCCCGCAGAGGGGGTAACCCCCCTCTGCACTCCCCCACGTGGAAGAGTGTACATACTTCTGGGGTGTAAATACTTCATGGGGTATAAACACGGCTGAAAGTAAAATACCTCTAAATCAGAAAGATAATCAGGCTCCACAACCAACAATCTCCCACTTGGAGACTAATCTCAACAACTCCACCGCTGTTGTATATGCTGGACTCTGAACCTTCTTGGACCTGCAAAATTTCTCATCTTCATCTTCATTCTTGAAGACCAACTGAAACTGAGCAGGAACTCAGTTTTTCCCTGGTTACTCCCTTTGTTAACATGTCTGTAGGATTCTGGCTAGTGTGTATCTTTTCCAGCTTCAATTGTCCATCTTCCAAGGCGGATCATATGAAGTGGTACCTCAACTGAATATGCTTAGTCTTTGAATGGAAGGTTGAGTTCTTTGCAGGGTGAATGGCACTCTGACTGTCACAGTACAACCTGTTGTTCTCCTGCTTCTTTCCCAATTCCTCCATAAACCTTTGTAACCAAATCATCTCTTTACTAGCCTCTGTAGCAGAAACATACTCTGCCTCCGTTGTTGAAAGTGCAACAACCTTTTGCAGTTTCGAAATCCAACTTACTGTTGTTCCACCTATAGCAAAAACATACCCTGTGGTGCTCCTCCTGTTGTCTTTATCACCTGCCATATCTGAATCAACATATCCCTGTAGAAAAGTTTATGAACCTACAAAACATAATGCATGTGTAGTAGTACCTCTCCAATACCTGAGAATCCACTTTACTGCCTCCCAATGTTCTTTACTTGGATTGTTCATATACCTGCTCACAACTCCCATTGCACATGCAATATCTGGTCTTGTGCAAACCATTGTATACATCAAGCTGCCAACTGCTGATGAATATGGGACCCTGGACATGTATTCTATCTCCTCCTGTGTCTTGGGACACATTTCCTTAGTTAATTTGAAATGGCTGGAAAAAGGTGTACTAACTGGTTTTGCATTCTGCATTCTAAACCTCTCCAAC
>ML778067.1:792745-806784 GCA_009831015.1 Picea engelmannii
ATAGACCCACCTTCTGACATCTTCATATTAAATAATCTCTTCATTAGAAATACCTTATTGGACGCCGAGGGTTTTTCATACAATTTGGCCAACGCGTCCATCAAACCCTTCGTTGTCTTTTCTTTCGAGATATTGAAAGCCACTGACGCTACCAGGCTCAGCCGTATTGTTCCTAGAGCCTTTCTGTCAAGAATATCCCATTCTTCATCCTTCATGGCCTTCGGCTTCTTTGCTACTTCGCTCAATGGTAGGAATAGATCCTTCTGATATAAATAATCTTCCATTTGCATCTTCCATAACTGGTAGTTTTGGCCTTTAAATTTATCGACCCTAAACTTTCCATCTTCCGACATTGCTCCCACTCGAACTAGGAACCCTCTTTTCCTATGAGTTACCTTACGCTCTGATACCAGTTGTTAGAAAAACAGGACCGTGGAGCAATAAAATAAAACAAATGCAGAAACAAAACACAGAAGATACACAATACAAGAGAGACATAGATTTACATGGTTCACCCAATGTGGGCTACGTCCACCAGAGAAATTGTCAGGTCCTTTCTTTTTATTATCCAACAAAATGAAGGGATACAACCTATATAAAAACCTGTTGTAACTTCCTCTTCTTTCTCTCACAGTCTCCTCTCTCAGAATACAATACTCACCAACATACATAGCTGCAATACATTTCCCTCATAAAAGAGGGTTGTCTTCTAGGGAAAAAAAAAACCCTAACATAATCTCTATCGTTAGATCTGCGACATTATAATGAACGGTCTAGATTTACAATGAAATTACAATATACTTTTACAAGGCAATTTTTTTTCTTCGGGGGCTTCGCCCCCGAACCCCCGTTGGGGGGCTGCTTTCCCCCAGACCCCCTAGCCAGGGGGATAGCCCCCTCGGACCCCGCAGAGGGGGTACCCCCCCTCTACACTCCCCCGCGTGGAAGAGTGTACATACTTCTGGGGTGTAAATACTTCATGGGGTATAAACATGGTTGAAAGTAAAAGACCTCTAAATCAGGAAGATAATCAGGCTCCACAACCAACATGATGTTCTTTTCTGCAACATGTTCTCGTAGAAAGTGATACTTGATTGGAATGTGCTTCGTCTTGGAGTGCATCACCGGGTTCTTTGAGATACTGATGGATCTTGTATTATTACAATAGACTGGAATGGGCTCATCATACTCAACCTGTATATCTGTCAAAGTTTGTTTCATCCAAAGAACCTATGTACAACATGCTACTGTTGCAATATACTTTGCCTCGACTGTAGATAGAGATATTGATGATTATTTCTTGCTTAGCCATGATACTAAATACTCACCCAAGTAGAACGTTGTTCCATTGGTGCTTCGTCGGTCATCAATATAACCTACCCAATCTGCATCTGTGTAGGAAATAAGAAATAAATCCTTTCCTTTTGGATACCATAATCCAAACTTTTCTGTTCCTTTGAGATATATGAAAATTCTCTTCACAACCAATACATGTGATTCCTTTGGTGTTGCTTGAAATCGTGCCACCTGTCCAACTGCCTGCATTACATCTGGTCTGGATGTTGTCACATATAGTAGGCTGCCAATCATTGACCTGTATTTCCTTTGATCTGTAGACTTTGAATCATCATCTTTTCTTAACTTGCAATTGGTTTGCATGGGAGTGATAACTAGTTTGCAATCTTCCATTCCGAACCTATTTAGCATTTCTATGATATACTTGATTTGAGAAATAAAAATTCCTTGGTTTATTTTACGTATCTAAAGTCCCAGAAAGAAGGATAGTTCTCCAAGTAATGACATTTCAAATTCATTCTGCATATCCTTTGCAAATTTCTGGCTTAACCTGTCATCATCACTACCAAAAAAAATATCATCAACATAAACTTCAGTTAATAAAATATTACCTTGACTTACCTTGATGTAGAGGTTGTTGTTTGCACTTCCTTTTCTAAACCCTTCCTACTATAGATATTTATCCAGTCTAGAGTACCATGCTCTAGGAGCCTGTTTTAGACCATACAAGACCTTATTTAATTTGCACACATAGTCTGCATTGTATGACAACTGAAATTCTTCTGGTTGTTCAATGTAGACTTCTTCTTCAAGTTCCCCATTCAGAAAAGATGATTTTACATCCATCTGATACACTTTAATATTTTTGGAGCATGCATAAGCTAAAAGCAATCAGATTGCTTCCATTCTGGCAACTGGGGCAAATGTATCTTCAAAGTCGATTCCTTCAACCTGTGCATATCCTTTACATACCAATCTAGCTTTGTTTCTTGTAACCTATCCCTCTTCGTTCAATTTATTCCTGTATACCCACTTTGTGCCGATCACATTCTTATCCTTTGGTATTGGAACCAATTCCCAAGTGTCATTTTTCTCTATTTGATCCAGTTCTTCATCCATGGCCTTGTTCCAAAATTCATCCTTGCTGGCCTCTTCAAAATAGGTTGGTTCAATCATAGATGTGAGTGCTAGGTGTGTTTGTTCTAGTGAATGGATTCTTCTTCTAGTCTCAACTCCTGCGTCTTTGTTTTCGATAATCTGATCTGAATGATGATGCTTATGTACTCATATGCTAGGCATCTTTGGAGGCACTTGATGAACTTGCTCTTCTTATTATGTCAGATTCTCTTCATCTTCCTCTTCTAATTCCTTTTCATCTTTTGCTTCTTCTTCGAAAAGTTGTTCCATTGATTTATTTTCTTCTTCCTTTGATTCCGGTCTACCTGTTTTATCAATTGTTATGTTGATGCTTTATACAACTTTGTTCAATCTCAGATTATAACACTTGTATGCTTTCCTTGTACTTGAGTAAACAACAAGTACTCCTTTGTCCACACGAGATTCAAATTTTCCCATTTTTCCATCTTCTCTTTTGATGTAGCATTTGCTTCTAAAAACTCTGAAGTGCTTCACATTTGCTGGTCTTCCTTTCCATAGCTCATAGGGAGTTTTGTCAATGTTGTTTCTAAGCATTACTCTGTTTAGAATGTGAACTGTTGTATGCACTGCATGTGTCCAAAATATATCTATCAATTTGGAATCTATTAACATTGTTTGATCCATTTCTTGTACTATCATGTTCTTTCTTTCAACAACTCCATTCTGTTGAGGTTTCTTAGCAACAAATAATTGCCTTTTTATTCCATGACAGCTATAGTAGTCCATAAATTTATTTGAAGTGAACTCTCCTCCATTATCATATCTCAAGCATTTGATTTTTAAATCCATTTCATTTTCAACCATTTCCTTGTAGATCGTGAAGTTTTCAAAAGCGTCTGACTTATTCTTGAGAAGGAAAACTACAATCATTCTTGTATAATCATCAACTAATAACACAAAGTATTTCTCACCTCTTAATCCCTTTGTTGTAGTTGGTCCAACTAGATCATTATGCACAATTTTCAGTGGTCTTGTTGTTGAATATTCCTTTTATTTGAATATGGCCTTTGTTTGCTTTCCTTGTTGACAATGCTTGCATAAAGTGTTGGTTGGTTTCGTGATCCGGGACATTTCTCTGACTGTTTCTCTTTTGCTGACTTTGAAAAGGTTATCAAAATGTATGTGACCCATTCTTCTGTGCCATAGCCAACTTTCATCTTCCTTTCCTAGACAACACTTTTCATTTCTAATTTCACTTAATACATATATGTTTCTTGAAGTTCTCGAAGCTGTAGCAATCAATTTTCTTGAACCTTCTTTTCTTATCTCACACTTTTGTGAATCTAAAGTAACTTTATGACCTTGGTCACACATTTGAATCACACATGTTTCATATCTTATACTAGTAGAACATTTTTTTCCTTGGTATTCTTGTTCCCAATTCTGACTGTGCCTTTTCCAATGATTTTAGTTGAATCATCATTTTCGAAGGAGATTGATCCATCTCTTTCATTTCGTAATGTAAGAAACCTATCTCTATCACATGTCATGTGTTTTGAATAGCCACTGTCAACATACCAACCACGTTTCTTCTTCTTAGCTTGTAGAGCAAGTGTGCATTCTTCATTGCTATATTGATCATGCTTTCTTATCCATGTCCTTTTCTGAGGTTCCTGTCTGTGACTATTTTCATTTTGTTGTGGTTCTCTAGGAGGGACTGTCATTCTACAATCTTTGGCCATGTGTCCAAAATTGTTACATTTGTAACATTCCACTTCAGTGCTCAAAGATTCAAACCTGTTGCAACTTCTTCTTTGTGTTTCACTAGGCCTTCTTGGATAGCCCCTTTGTGTATGAATTTCAAAGTTGTTTGTGTTCCTGTTGTTAGCTCTGCAATTCACAGCTTTATGTCCAAAATTATTACATGCATAACATAAACCAAAAAAAATAGTTTGATACATGGGAGTTGAAGATATTCTAAAAGGAGGTACTCTTATAAATTCTTCTTCTTCCTGAGGCCTATCTGTTGGTTGTTGATTATGAAATCTGAATCTTCTCGGTGGATGAGTGTCCCTATAATCTTACTTGTATATCTTCCTATCCCCCTTGATTGTTTCTGCATAGATTTTTGGATATGTTTCTTGCTCTGTTGTTTTGGAGCTTGATCCTTTTTCTGTCTGATTATATCCAAGTCCAGACATGTCATGATAAGATTTTTTATTACTGATAATGTCATCCAAAACTTTTGAGTTGTTCTTCATATTTTTCTTTTGAAGATCCTTTCTTAATGTGACAATCTCTGCTTCCAAATTTCCAATGATCTTGTCTTTTTCTTCTAGTTTTTCTTTGAGTGCTTCTTCAATTCATTTATCTTCTTCTATTTGAACCTTCAAATTTGTGATCATTTGTTCTAGTTCTTGAGTGTCTTCTTTCTTGTCTAGTTGTGCTTGTAGTTTCTTGTTTTTCTTCTTTTCTCTTCTGATAACTTCTATGGCACACATTAATTCCTCTCGGTAGTCAACTTCTGCCTCTTCAATTTCTTCTTCGACTTCTTCATATTATTCTTCAGAATATTCTTTATCAGAGTCTTCTACGTCCATGAATAGAACTCTTTCTGTCTCACTGTCACTAACTTCATCTTCATCTAATGATGATATGTCTTCTTTGGTGCATAAGATTTTCTTGAAAACTTTCTTTGTGGTTCTTTTGCCTTTATATATTTGTTTTCCTTTTGAGTAACCTTCATCATTTCTCTTTTTCTTATAAGGACATTTGTTAGCAAAATGACCAATACCATCACAATTAAAACAAATTAAAGGAAGCTTACCTCTATACCTACCATCCGTTCCCTTGTTCAGTCTTTTGACAAAGTTGGCCACTTCTTCATCATCTTCCAAGACGTCACTGCTGCTGCTATGTTCTTCTTTTTGCCTTCCCTTTTTCTTTGACTTTTTGGATGCTTTGAAGGCTGCTTCTTGTATATCTAGATTTTCCTATTCAGTTCTCATTTCATATGCTGTAAAGATTCCATGTAATTCATCCATGCTTATTGAGTTTAGATTTGATCTTTCTTCTAGTGCTGATATATTAGGGTCAAATCTCATAGGAAGAGATCTTAGTACTTTTTGAACAATTATAGATTCTTTGATTTCTTCTTCCAATCCTATGATTGCATTTACTGTTTCATCAACTTGTAAAAAGTAAGCTGCAATATTCTCATCTTCCTTCATCTTAAGTTGTTCAAACTGACCTTTGTAAGTTTGAAGCTTTGTTGCTTTGACTTTTGAATCTCCTTCATAAATATTTTGAAGTTTGTCCCAAATCTCTTTAGCGGATTTACAATGTGCAACTTTGGTGAATATCGTTTCACTAAGACCATTTAGAAGTGCATTTTTGGCTTTGGAATTATTCTAACTGAGTTTCACTGCTTTGTCATTTGTTGGCGGAAAATGATGGTGTTGTGTATCCATCTACAATTGATTGCCAAATTTCAAATCCATGTACCTGTATATATGTTTTCATCCTTATGCTCCAAAATGCATAATTCTGTCCATTGAACTGTGGTATTCCATTTTTATACAAGTTGTTGCTCTCCATGATCTACCTTTCAATGGTTAAACTGATTTTTGAAGAAACCTGCTCTGAAACCAATTGTTGGATTATTGAGAGGGGGGGGTGAATCAATAATAGAGCAATTTAATCCTTTTTAACCATATAATCCAAGTTTTATATCAATGTAGTATTATCATCCAATAACTGCATAGTAAATAAGAAATGAACAAATAAACAATCATACACATACATAGTACACCAGTGTTTTACGTGGAAACCCAAAGCAAGAGAAAACCACGAAATTATTTTTCTTATATGTCTTAAAGAATTACATTCATTGGAAGCACCAACTTCCTTTTTTTTCCTGGTGTAACTGGAAGGAGGCTTCAACCCCCTTGTTTCTCAGGCTACAACCTAAAGGAAGCTCCAACTCCCTTATTCTTTGGGTACAACCAGGAGGCTACAACCCCCTATGTTCTCTGGCTACAACCACCTGTCCTTGCCCCATCCAATCACCTTGAAGTAGAATTAGAATGATGGAACCACTGTCACACTATCACTGTGAGATATACCGTTGTAAACCTGTACCAATAAACCTCAACCATGAATCAACCATGCATCAAACTGTACCTCAACCTGTAATCAACATGTACCATAAACAAGTGCATCAACCATGCACCAACCTGTACCAAACAACCTGTAATCAACCTTAACCAAAATCCCTCATCAATTTCATCATCCAAATATGATTTGTCACTCTGTAATAGACCTTGCTGAATTTTGGCTTATTCTAGAGAGAAACCTTGTAGAGGGTGCCCCACACAAAATATTTTTTGAATGGATTTGAAAATGTTACACAACATACTACAAACTGTACTCTAACCAACATATTTAGTCTTACTGAATTTGGATCTATTATGAAGAAGTTATGATGTTTTTACCCGAAACACCTTAGAAAGAATCATCAAAAGAATTTATCTGCCCTTGAATTCCAACCTTCTTTTCTTCACCTTCCCTCTAAAATTTAGCTTAGATATCCTTTGGTTACCTTAGTCACCTATATATATTCAATATGCTCAAGTGTGATACAAAATGAGAGAGCTTTGCCTCTTATTTATACTCTCCAAATATCTTCCTTAGAAGCATCTTCTAGGTCACTTAACCTATTTCTAGGTCACTTAACCCATTTCTAGGTCACTTAACCTATTTTCCTCATTTTTAGGGTTAACCACTTTCCATAATTAGAAAGTTCTCCATTACTTTATCATTTAAATATTCCTGCTTGACTTTGTCACCTCACTTTATCATTTAAATAATCTTCTTTGATTTTGTCACTTCGCTTTATTATTTAAATAATCCTTCTTGACTTTGTCACTTTACTTTATAATTTAAATAATAATTTCTTCTTTTCAAGCTCTTTGACTTCTTTGACCTTTTGGGGCTTGAAGCCAACATATGTGGGTCCTCCAACTTCGTAAGGCCATAACTCTCAAACCGTGAAGAGTTATGTGACATTCCACATACCACCAGAAATGGAATGACATGTACTATCCATATAGAATAGTATTACCTTAAAATATATTAAAACTCATACCATTATACATGAAACAACCTTGGGTCCATTACCCAAACCTTTGTGTTACCATAATTCTCTACCGGACTTTCTTCAAGGGTTAACATCAATGACAACCAACCTTAATAAACAAAAATATATTAGTATACCTACATGAGAGGTTAGGTCCCTAACATTTACCGGTATACATCAATGAACGATAATCAAACAATGTCTCACTATGTTCAACCCCAACACATCTATTCAGAGAGTATAGACTCATACCATGGCAGATTTGTTTGAAGACTTCGGGTGAAGTATGAGCATCACAATTTTTGTGCTCCTACCCGACATACATTTTACCACCCCACAAACATTGGTACTTGCAGAGGATCAACATGTTCAATATATTGGTCCCGTATATCCTTTGTTCTTTATTTTGAGACATAGCTCCATTGTGTATATTTTTGTGGCCGTGATCTACTATCACATAGATCCACTGCGTTTTCTTTATGGCCATGTTTGCTACTTTTATATATCACATGGATCCATTGTGTATTTCTCATGGCCATGGACATTAGTCATACTTTCATATTCACCATGGATCCGCAGTGTACTTGAATTGGTAACCATTCTTACATCACTCCTGAGCATGGGTATGCCCGACTTGGGAAGGAAATACTCTCACTTGATCTTCACTGATGGTTGTTGTTTTTGGATCAGTTGCTCGGGGACCTTCAGGAGTCTACTTCAATGCATCCTCATCTCTCAGAGTTGTAATGTATTTCAGCCATCATGTTTTCCTTTTGACTTCACACATTAAGAGTCATCTGTTATAGCATAAAATGCCACACCTATGCAGTTGTGCTATGGCCTACCCTTCCCTTTGGCTTGCAAAATAAAAATCCCACCTTGCCTCATCCAATTCATCTAAAAAACATGAATTTTGAGCATATCCGTGGGTTTCCTTTGAGAAACACATGGAAATTTGTGTCTTTATAGTGTGCAACCCACAAATTCCCTAAAAAATAATGAAAAATAAAATAATTTTGAGTTTTCGAGCGATTTTTTTGGTTGGGCTCGTTTCCCAACGTCCCCAAGCCCATACAAAATGGATTTCAAACCTCCCCAACCCCTTTGGGGAGAATATAAAAGAACCTTTGAGGGAAGTGATGAGGATAAGTTTGATGGTGCAAGGTTATGCTGAGAATATTAAGCAAGCTTCCCTTCCCTTTCATCCTCTGAGAAGTTTTCCCCAAACCTGGAAACTCCTTTTCAAGATTTACTTCCTCTTGTGTATAGTTATAAGGTGTGTTCCTATCCTTATCAGACTATTTTAGGAAGAGTTTCATTGAGTTGATTCTTTAATTACTTTAGGAGGAACCCAGGTGATTGATTTTGAAATGGTGTCAGAAGCAACGTCAGCTTGTAACTATCTCTCTTATTTTGCTGGCTAATAGAAGAGTATCTTTTCCTTCCAATATTGTGTTCACTTGTTTCATAGCAATATTATATGTTCATGTTTGTTCATATATGCTTTGAAGTGTACTTTTGATATATGCTACTAGTACCTATAAATACCTCATTGTAGCACAATCTAGGTCTCTTATTGCAGGCTTGTACCTACAGAGACCAAGAGCATTTCAGGAGCATGGATCAACATCAACTGAAGGGTTTAAGGTGCATACCTTCTCTTCTCTCCTTTCCATATCTCTCTCTATGAAAAAGTAGTTATTCTTAGTTTGCATGTTTGATTGTGAGGGTAGATTTAATCTTCTATATCCAGTCTCACTCTATCGTGATATGACCCAAGGTCATGAGGGAAAAAACTACAAAATGAAAAAATGTCAAGCCCTAAAGTATTTCAAGTAGAATTCTTTAGAGGATTCATGGATTTATTTAGAGAGGACCTACTTAAGGTTAATGAGGAGTCTGGATCACATGGGTGTCCCACAAACTTTTAGCACATGAAACATCCGCCTCCGTACACAACACATAAGTAAGTGATTTCAATGAGGTAGTAATTTTTTTTTTTGAAAATAAATATGTAAGGTAGTTCCAATCAATATCAATACATAACATTGTAATCTTAATATACATTAAGAAAACCATGAGTATAAAATAAAATTTTAACTAACATTAAATTTTTACACAATGTCATGTTTTCAACATGGTTCAAGATATAATCATCAAACTTTTAATGAGTAAACATGCAGAATACTAATATCATCACATAAGAAGAGTAACAAGAACATTGTCTACTCGACCAACCTGCCCTGCAAGGTTAGGAGCTTCAAGACACATAATCAGCGCTCAAGTCCAGGATTCATCCAATTTATTTTGACCATTTAAGGTCTCATGACTGGAATCCGTTCTGAGGAACATGAAGATAACTACACCCATAATCAATCCAATCTATAATTTAAGTAAATTTACGATAACAATAATTAAATAAAGCATCATCTCATTGAGAAAAAGTTCACATCTAAAAGGAAGAAATTACACCTTAAATTTAAGATTCTATAACATAAAATAATGTCTAAGAATTTAGGTTCGTATCTAAAATTTTAACTTGTAATAGGAGTCAACATAACTATCTCAAGCTCACACACAAGGATTATATATTATTTATCCACCAAGAACTATACAAGGATTTTACAAAATTTAAAGGTTCTGTAATTGGTACTGGTCAATAAGCAACCATTTGTTTTTTAAATAATAATTAAATCACTCACAATATTTCTTGACATAGGCATAAGACTATATTGACATCATTACTAAAAGTGGTCATTCACTAATTTGTTCAATCTCAATAGTAACTAACACAATTATATTCTTAGTCAAGAGTTTCCAAGAGTGCAGACTAAAAGTGCCAAGAATAAGGTCGAGCATATTACTATTTGGTTAAATATCGACTATTAATTGAGGACAACAATCTAAAAAGATTTTAGTTATTGCTTACCCTATCCCAACAAGTTATAACTTTATTTATTCCTAACTCAATGTGGAAGGTAATAGAGATTGTTTCTTAATAAAGTTCATTGAACAATAATAAAGTTTATTGAACCTTACAAGTTTATTATTATTTTAAAAACAACAATTACTTTAAATCCGACCCTAACACTAATTTATTTAGGATCGATACACAGCTGGAGTTTAGGGAATCGAGTATTTATTCTTTTCTTAAAATTTAGGATCATAATTATGTTGAAAGGCGTATATCTATTGACAATGGGCACAATTAATGATCTTTTTACCTTATTTAACCTTAAACCCTAATCTAATGGCTATGCATTGAAGATGCTGACATATTCTTAGTCGTCCTCCAAAATCAATGGGTCAGATTCATTGTTCATAACTTTCTTGCAGTTATCAAGGCATCCGTTAACATGTTTACTTTTTAACATTTACCTAATCACATTAAAAAATTACTGTACGAGTATATAATTACCACGTTTCGGTATTCACCAACCACCAACTACTTTGCGGCTGTGCTAGTCTGAAATTTACATGCAAATAATCACTTTTGAGTCATATGGCTATGATGCACATTACCCTAAAATAAAAATGTTACAATCTTGGTGGTGGGTACTGGCAAATGCTAGAAACGGAAATCAGTGACAACCAATAATTACGAGTCTTATTCCACATATAAACTTTTATTTTTATTCATCTACTGAAATAAATAAGAAAGAATGATTACACAGAGTAGTGAAATCAGAGGTGAATATTTTTCTATCAATACTATCTATTGCATTAAATAATGATTTACCAAAATTGGGGATACCCAAAAATAAAAAGATATTCTACCATTGTCAACCATTATGGAAGAAAAGAAAGATGATACAATACACATAATTTCACAATACAAGAATTTATCGTCTCGACAATTCACGAAGGAACAAATAATATTAATATGATTCTCAATATAATTAGAAAAAATCGACTTCAAAATTTAGTATGTCAATTCAACATCAGTCTATTCACACATAGTTTAAACAATAATGTTTTTTTAAAAGGTCAAATCAATAACTGGAAAAATCGTTCGTTCCTAATGAAAATTGCCGGTAAATTTAACTACTCATAAATTACATTAAGACCAGAACCATAGAAATATTGTAACCTGTTGTTGTTGACTCTTGAAGTAGAACTTCCAAATTTGAATTAGTTGCACAACACTCCTCTTCTCGCTTATTAATCGAATAACCTCACCGGTACCTCCCAACTGTAGGTCACTTTAATTGTCTAAATAAATAGATAATTAAGGTGTTCAATATGAATTGTCAAACCCAGGGAAGTTTTGTTATTGTAACATAATTGTGTACTATCTATACTAGATCATGAAAGAAAACACTAATCAATTTGCAGTATGGTAAATTAACATTAAAAGAAACAGAGTTGAAAAGATGGACACTAACAAGTTGTTGACATAGTTGGAGTTCTAATCTATTGTTGCAGAATTGAAATCACACTTGCATAATTGAAATCTAATTTCCAAGAGTAGAATTTGATGAGTGTATAAGAATCCTAGATTATCTAATCTATTATAATTTTCTATATTACTCTTGCAGAAGGAAGTTCTGTGATAATTGCTGAAAGAAAGTCTACTTAATTGCAAAAAGAGAATCCACACTTCTATTTACTTTTTCTTGAAAAAAAAGATTTAATCTAATGCAGAAAATGAATTAACTTTCAAAGAAATTATCTAGCAGTATTCAACAATTGATTCTAACTCTCATGAGACACACCGATGCACATTAATAGAAAGGGACTAAACTGTAATAACAAATGTATTCTAGAAATGCATGAACAGATAAATCACACAACTGTAATTAATCAAAGTAGTTAATCTAAAACTCACAATAGAGGGGAGTCTGTGAGGAAGGTGGGCCCTTTCCTTCTCATTGAATACACTCGAAAAGACTACAGTAGGTTGGAGAAACTCAAATCACTTCTTTATTAAATCATCAAAATGTTCAAATACAAAAATTCTTCACTTCACTCTCTATTCCACAACTAATATTCCCTCTCTAATGATTACAAAAGCTTTGTTATTTATAGACAAAGAAATTCAATTGAAACGGACTCAGAACAACCTTGAGAATCAACTATTCTCAAGCTGTTCGTATGATATAAAAGATTTGACATCATTACAAAATCTGGAAATAATCTTGATCACCAGCGTGAGCCAAAACGTGTAACAACCTTGAGGATCTGTCTTCAAGATACAGATTTGAATGATATACCAGCGTCTAGGATCGATGGGAGTTTGTTGTAACAGGTGTAACAGCTTCCAAGAAATGTGCGCAATTGTTGTAGTCGTGTAACAACATGCAGAACTGGCGCACCATTGTAACAACTGGTGTAACAACAACGATCTTTCTTCAAGACTTGGATGTTTTTCTTTAATCTACACATTTTGATCATTAGTTGAGCATTCATGGGTAAAATATGAGAAACACTACCAATCTAACATGTTAAGTAAATAAGAAACAAAAGCAAGATCAATGATTCATACCTTGGGAAAAAGGTCATAAAAAACAATATATTAGGCATTTTAGCATAGAAATGATAAGGCTGAATGAGCAAAAGATATAGTGAAAAAGGGACATTTCTGGATCCTAACATGCCCCCCAACTGAAGACATTGCATGTCCTCATGCAATCCACATTCAAGCCTTGCTCTGAATCTGAGTCAGGGAAGTGACTCCTCCAATGCAAATTGCTAAGACAAAACTATCATGAGATTCTTCATCTGCAAATCCGAATCCACTACTCCTTGCCATCTCCAAACGATAAGTTTTGAGACCTTTGACCCTATGTATACTCTGAATGAGGCATCCAAAAATTGGGAAAATGAAACCTGAGTCCCATCCACTGATTCCTACATGTTCCCATACATGTAATACTTATTCCTTCTTGATTGAGAATTTGGTCGGTTCTTCATCATAACTAGTGACTGGTACTTTCACTATTTTATACCCTGCCTGAAAATAAATATTACCACATTCATAGCGTGTGTTCTCTCTATTTTTATTCATAACATCTGTTGTTAGTGCTAATATATCCAAGGTTAACTCATCTAGGTTTCTCTGTTGAGAAACCTGCAATTCCTTCTTTAGGGAAGCCAACTCTACTTTGAGGCTTTCATTTTCCTTCATTAGTTCAATAATCCTAGAATTTTCTGTATCCTTTATCTTCTTCTCAATTTGAGCAAACAACTGAGCAAGTGGCACATCCTTACTATTTTGTGTAACTGGTTCTTATGTGGTAGATACACTCATGATAACTGTTTCTTGTGGAACAGTCTCTTCCTGGGCAACTAGCTCTTGTGTAACAACTAGTTATGGTATGACTAGTTCATGTTGTTGATACTGAGAGGGGGGTGAATCAGTATCCATTACAATTTAAAACCTTTTTCAACTTATACTTAAACCATTCAATTATATCCAATGAGCAATGAACAATAGTATAAGAGTTACACCAATACACCACAATACACCATGCACAATATATGAGAAATAATCAATAGTTTTTGTTCA
>ML778067.1:810263-825419 GCA_009831015.1 Picea engelmannii
GATATTTGAACTCTCTATCCTTGCCCCTTCCTTCCACCCAAGAATATATGAGAGATAATAAAACTTTACATTAAATCATCACCATCAACCAATCATTACATAGAACCTGATAATGCTTTCTGAGACTTCTTCAATTTCTGAAAATTTTCAATTCTTGGAGTACTCTGATCCTATAGATAATGTTACTCAATGTATTCTCTGAAACTCCTCTAATTTTCACTCCTTGAATCCTCCCCAAAAAGAGGTTATAGAAAGAATGGTAGACTTTATTCAATTCTGGTGTGTTCAGAAGACCCAACTTGTACAGCATGCCCCACACTCAATATTTAATATCTTATTTTGAAACTCACACACAAGAAACTACAGTCCGTAATATTTCCAATGGAAGTGGTCCCACTACATTTGGAGTCTGTATGAAAAAGTTATGACTGTTTTACCTAGAACACCTGTTTATTGACTAGTTTCAGGACTGGTCACAAACTCTATATTCCACAGAGTGTATCTCCATAATTATAGAGAATCAAGAGCTGAAATTTTTACCAGAGATACCTTGATATGTCTTCTCAATACCATAGCGATTTCACCATCTGAATCGTTCTAGAAAAAAATTTATAGCAAAAATGGTAAGATGACCTGAAAATAACATACCTTAGAACACATCACCAAAAGACTTCATCCTCTCTTGAAATCCGGCCTTATTTTACTTCTTCTTCCCTCTGAAATTCGACTTGTATCAAATGAATGTATAATTATATTTATTTATACCATTTATGTCACTTCCTTTTAACATTAGGGCCGACCTGACACTTTCTTATTTTGTAATTATTTTCTTATATTATTTTCAGGGCCTACATGTACTTCCTTTTTCAATTCACTTTGTCATCTTCAAAAATTAATTTCTCCTCAACCATGAGGATCCATGTGACGTGCCACATACCACCGGAAACATCATGATGTATACTATCCATTCATGTGTGTTGTATATGCATGTGCATTTTCCTTCATGTCCAAATACCTTTATCAATCTTGCGGTCCAAAACCCATGACTAGGATTGACATCAATGACAACAATCAATCTTCCAACACTTGTGGGACAGTCTCTTCCTGGGCAGTTGGTTCTTGTGTAACAGCTAAGTTCTGGGAAGAGGTTGGTTCTTGTGTCACAGTCATGCTATCAGAAGGGACTGGTTCTTGTGTAACTGTCACTGTTTTAACAATGAAGGATAATGGACGAAGAATGGGTATTGCCTGTTCCATATGCTTCCATCCAACTGCTGCTTCAGTAGACCTCGCTAACCTAGTTCTCCTCTTAGGTAATGTAGAGACAGAAACAAGGGTTTTCCTTTTCTTTTCTTTAGGAGAAGGAGGATGTTCTTCAACAACCAGATAAGGAGGAAAATCAGGAATGCTGAGGTCTTGTATAATCTGTACTTTGTCACTCGATGAGTGATGCACAGAATCATCGAGCGGAGCTGATGATTCCGTTGCATTTTTTTTACATTCGGCCTGAATTGACAAAATGGTTTCTTGAAGTTCCTTGCACAAGGTAAAACCTAGTATACGTATCTCCATAGGATCAGTTTGTGGCTCACTCATGTTTGTATTATTGATGTCAAAATTGTGCAGGGTCTAAGCATCAACAAAATTAGGATACTCTGTTGCAACAACATGGGTGTTTTGAGGTGCATCTAGTTCAATAGGAGATGAAGTCGATGTACTGGCTATTACAACAGGGGATATAACTGTTGTTGCAGTAGACCTCGTTGACCTAGTTCTCTTCCTAGGTAATGTAAAGATAGAATAAGGGGTTTTCCTTTTATTAGATTTAGGAGTAGGAGGGAGTTCTTCAACAATAGTTTTTTCATCCGAGGGCTGAGGCTCATGACTTGGTCTGGGAATTGGGTTTTCAACTGCTGTCTCAATCAAAATTGTAGGCATAGGGTTTAGTTGTTCTTGTTCAACTCTGTCGATGCTTTTCTGAGTGGTGTTAGAATTGCTTCTGCTTTTACGTTTTCTTCTCTAAGACGACTTATGCACAGTTGCAGTGGGGGATTTAACTGTTGTTGTAGCCAAGGGATGAGGCTCATGACTTGGTCCATGGATTGGGTTTAGTTTTTCTAGGTTGGTCATAATAGTAGGCATAGGATTTGGTTTCTCTTCCACTTCAGGTAATGGGTCATTAGAAATTCCCATTCCTTTATGAATCAACAACCCTATCAGTCTGTGATTCGAAAGACAATTCTTGGGATTCTTTGATTTCTTGACAAAGTGAGCCATATTATGCAAGGAATGAAGTAGGAAATAAGGGATGTTTATTAGCTTATGATGTCTTAAATGTGACATTAGGATAAAATCAGAAAAATAAACTACTTGATATCTTCCTTCGCATGTAATGTACCCTTTTACAAATTATGATACATTCCCCCATGGTTTTGGTAAGGAACTTACATTTGCACCTCGGCCCTTGGACTGAACTTTCTCATCGTCCACGAGAAAACCCTTCTGTGCTTCAGGAAGATGTGCTTTTCTACTAAACCACCTTGTTCTTATGGTCGAAAACACTATCACAGCAGCGACGATTTCCCCCGTCACTGGAATCCTCATCCCGTGCACCATCGAATACCCTTTTGTGAGATTCTGACTAAACTCCAATACCTCTGCTTCATTAAACCCCTACATCTTCTCAAAATAAGAAATCCATCCAGCCTGCAGGAATTTTTCGTAAACATCTGGGTATAACAGTAATGCATCCGGATTGTTTGGTTCATACCTCACAGTTGATCCTCCCATGACGTTGTTTTAGAGTCTAAACAGGAACAAAGGAGGAGAGACCAGCACCTAAACTAGAGACACAATAATTTTGAATGAGGATTGCATAAAGAACACGGTGTCTCAGTGAAAATAAGCATGGTCGAAAGGTGGTGGAGGTGCATATAAAATGGGATTTTGACAGCTTAGATTTTCTTTCCCCCCCAACTAATCTGATTGGCTCATGGTGCAACGAATTTAGGACAACCGATAGGTAAACATTAAAGATTGCTTCCATATCTACATTACTTTGACATGTAAGATTATTCACGTACCTCATAACTTACTGCACGAACCGATCTGTCGGAGTAACCGTACTATCCAACCGCCATCTGATCCGCATGGAATAACTGTAATGATGAGAGATGGTTTTGGAACGTGAGAAATGATGATATGACAAGTGGAGCAGAGGTGGAGTCCTTTCTATGGTTGACCAACTGGAAATCTGCGGATGTTGAGTCAAGTAATGATGAAGCAGCCTTTTCTGACAGAGAGAGCATGAAGTAATTTGGAAAATGAAGGAAATCTTCACAAAAACAACAGAAATGACAAAACAACAGTGTTTCAGTATGGAAAAGTGGCAGAAATGCAAAAGAAAATGGGTGAAGCGGCATGTAAAATAGCGAAAAGGAATAACAACAGTAGGTGTATCAGCATGTATTTTGGCCGGAATGGTGGAATTAGGTGCAGCAACATGTAAATCGACCAATTTGTCGGAAAAGAGTGTAACAACATGTAAGACAAAATAGTTGGAAAAATGGTGTAACAACATGTAAATCGACCAATTTGTCGGAAAAGAGTGTAACAACATGTAAGACAAAATAGTCGAGACAATGGTGTAACAACATGTAAAGTGACCATTTTGTCGAAAAGAGGTGTAACAACATGTAACCCAACCGAACACAGAATCACTTAGTTTTTAGGAAGTTTTTCAACTTCCAGAAACTAATCCTTCGACTCCTTTCACTATAATCTACCTTGTTTTTCATCAATCCATCTGCACACAAGTAACTGGATGATACCCTTCTAGGCTGAATTTATTAAAGTAGCATAAAATATTTTTGAAGCAAAAACAAAAAAATTCAAATTTGCAGAGTTTATTTATATACAAGGTTTTATTGAAAAGCAAAAAGTTCTAAGGTTTAGAAGGGGAAGGAGCAAGCTCCTTTCCCTTTAAAAATTGATAAAATGTATCAGATGTACATCTGGATGTAAATTCTGTCTTGGAAAGTGGACATTGATACAGGCGCAAGCGATGACCATTTGCAAGTAACTGTGTATTGGATCCATCAATAGTTATCAACCTGACTGCCCCATTGGGAAAAATAGTGTCTACCTCGTAAGGTCCCAGCCATCTTGTATGCAGCTTTCCATGAAATTCTTTAAAGAGTGAATCATACAACAGAGCCCAATCTCCCTTTTTGAATAACTTCTTCTTGATGACTCGGTCATGCCACTTTGTTCTTTGTTGTTGAATCACTGTGGTTTGATGAATAGCGTCAAAACGCTTCTCATCCAGCTCATTTAGCTACTGCAGTCTGGCCTTTTGTGCCATATTCAAGTCTAGATTGACTATTGATGCAGTTCTTAGGGTTTTGATTTCGAACTCAATGGGAAAAATATGGCTCTTCCCATATACCAGTTCATAAGGTGAAAAAACAGTTGTGTTCCTCCAAGTGGTTCGATAAGCCCATAGAGCTTCATGCACTCTGTTAGACCAATCCCTACGATGTTCCCTCATTATCTTAGTAAGAATAGATTCTATGACTTTGTTTGTACTTTCCACCTTCCCATTACCTTGGGGATGGTATGGAGACATTGTTCTATGAAAAACATGATATTTATTGAGAAGGGATTCAAACTTATGTGATGTGAAAGGTGGTCCCCCATCAATTACTAACTCTCTGGGAACTCTAAACCTAAAAAATATATCTTCAAACAAAAATTCTAAGACAACTTCTTCTGAGACCCTGATGAGTGCTTTTGCATCTACCCACTTGGTCATGTAATTTGTGTAGACCAATATATAGACTTTCCGATTAGAAGGTGGGTTAATGGGCCCTACAAAATCCATGGCCCGTCTCTCAAAAGGCTCTAAAACCACTTGAGGCTGGAGAGGCATCTCATCCCTATGATTTGGCTGACCCATTCGCTGGAAACTGTCACAGGCTTGGACATACTTCCTTGCATATTGAAATATGGTGGGCCAAAAATAGCCCATCCTCAAAATTTTATGCCCATTCCTTTTATCAACAAAATGAACCCCACAAGGGCCATCTTGACAAGCTTTAAGCATATCATAAACTTCATTATCTTTCACACATCTCCTGATTTCTTGATCCAGGCATGTGTAGAAAAGATATCTCCCTATCCAACTATACCAAGCACTTTTTTGAATAATATTCCTTATTTCTCGGGGCGATAGATGTGGAGGTACCCTCCCTACAACCAAATAATTAGCAATGTTTGCATACCAAGGTGAGTGAGCAAATACTGCAAACAAATGTTCACCTGGAAAGGAATCATCTATAGGTGAATTATCATCATTTATATTCAATCTTGAGAGAAAATCAACAACCACATTTTCTTTTCCTGGTCTATCTACTATAGTGATGTCAAATTCTTGTAGTAATAACAACCATATTGTTACTCGGGCGTTAGTAATAGGTTTATTCATAAAATATTTAATTGATGAATGATTAGTATGAATAAAAGTAGAATAACCAGTGAGATAATGCCTGAATATATTGATAGCATAAACTACTGCCAAGAATTATTTTTCTGTGACTGTATAGTTTAACTCAGTAGGAGCCATGTTCTTGTTGATATAGTAGATATCATAGGGATATTTTTTCTCCTGTTTCCCTAGCACTGCACCAATTACAGTGTCTGAGGCATGTGAAGAAATGTGAAATGGCAGGGCCCAATTCGGCCCTCTCAAAATGGGAGTTGTGGACAATTTATGTTTCAAATCTACAAAAGACAATTCACAATTGTCAGTCCAACTAAATTCAACATCTTTTGTCAATAGAAAAAATAATGGAGAGGAAAGTTTGGAATTTTTTTTAATGAATCTCCTGTAATATCCAACATGCCCTAAAAAATATTCTTACCTATTTCTGAGTTGATGGAGTTGGAATGTCCAAAATTACCTGGATTTTGGCTGGGTCTACCTGAATTCCTGCATAAGAAATGAAGTGTCCCAGCACCACACCTTCGCTCATCACCATATGACATTTTTCTATACTTAGAGAAAGATGAGACTGTATACATCTTTTGAGTACTTTTTCCAGATTATCTAAAGCTTCATTGAAATCAATACCATAAGGTGTAAAGTCATCCATGAATATTTCCATACAGTCATTGACCATATCAGAGAAAATACTAATTACGGCTCTCTAGAAAGTGGCAGGTGCATTACACAAGCCAAAGGGGAGAACCTTGTAGGAAAATGTACCCCAAGGGCTGGTAAAGGTGGTCTTATCTTGGTCTTGTGGAGCAATGATTATCTGGTTATAGCCACTAAATCCATCTAGGAAAGATAAAAAAAAAATCCCAGATAGGTTGTCTAGAACCTGATTAATAAATGGCAGAGGGAAATGATCCTTCTACATGGCCTTATTCAGGGCTCTATAGTCCACACACACTCTCCATTTACCATTATTTTTAGGTACAATAACCAAGGGTGAAACCCACTCGCTGTCTGATATAGGGTAGATGAATCCTGCATTAAGAAGTTTCTGGAGTTCTTCTTTAACAATCTTTTTAATATTAGGGTTTATTCTCCTTTGGGGTTGGAAAATGGGTCGGCATTCTTCCTTAATGTATATATGGTGGGTGCATAGTTCAGAGGAAATTCCTTTCATATCCATTTAATCCCAGGAAAATGCCTCTTTATGTTCAATCAATAACTTCATCAAACGTCCAGTTTCAACGGAAGATAAATCATGATTGATGTTCAAGGTTTTTCAAGGTTTGATTTCTACAACGATGCTCTTAGAACTGAATTTAGGAAATAATTCAGTTTTTTCAGTATCTGTTGTTACAGTGAAATTAACTTCATTTACAATAGTTTCAGAGAACATCTCTGGGCTGACTCCTTCCTGGGTAGTAGGGTCAAAGATTCTACTCAATCAGTGATACGTGTTTGGTGTAACAACAGAGGGGTCACTGATAAAGCTATTGATTAGCTCATCCTCTGTATCATCTTTGAAACTCAGGGATTTTCCTATGGTTAGCACAGGCAGAGCGCTTTCATCCTCAATGTCCATCCATAAAGAATTTTCGGTTTCCACACTAGGTGTAGCATGAGGATAAAGGGTAAGTTTCTTGGTATCATAACCATCAGAGATGGTCATTGAACCCAATATACAACCAATGAAAGCATCAGTTGTAGCTAACCATGGTCTTCCTAGAATTAGAGGGTGCCCCCCAAGACAGGTTTTAGGTTGCAATACGACAAAATCAACAAGATACTCCCATGAATCAATTGAAATAACTAGATCATCGATAACTCCTTTTGGTTTGATATTAGAATGATCAGTTAATTCTAAAACAATAGGAGTAGGTTGGACTTGCGTTCTGATTTGTAGCAATTGTGTCGTCTCTATTGGCATAATATTAATTGCTTCCCCTAAATCAACTAACACATCAAGAATAAATGTCTGTCCAATTTTGACAGTGACTGTAGGGTTTCGTGCGTCGCCATATTTAATAGGTGGGTTTTTTCCTAACATCAGTTTAGACAATTCTCCCACTATGTGTACTGTGATGGGGTCCCTAGGTTTCCTTCTAGGCTTTTTGATACAGAGGTCCCTCACAGTCTTCGCATAAATAGGGACATCCCTAATCACTTGGAATAGTGGAATGTTAACTTGCAGATTTTGCAATTCTCCTAAGAGATTGAAGGATGATAATTCCACAGTTTTGGTAATTTCCAATCTTGGGGAATGGGGGGTCTGCTAATTATATGATAGGTTCGTCAATTTCCTCTGTATTAGAAGATGATTTTTCCCCCGATCCCTTCTCTGATTCTGAAGATGGAGCATCTTCAATTATTGGCTCGACTATTCTTCCTGATCTTAATTTTATCTCATCACAAGGCATAGGGGTAATAGACAGAGCTGGCACATTGTGTATATCAATATTCTGAATGACCTTATTATTTGGATTTGGGTTAGGTTTCACAGGAATTTGAGGCTGTAAGGGGGGATTGTTTTGTGGGGAATTGGGAGGTAATTGCAGTTGTTGTTGCTGGTACTGGGGTTGGAACTATTGTTGATGGTTTTGATAAGGAAGTTGTTGTGAGGGCCTCTCCAATATGGGTTCCATTGCCCTTGGTGAGTTTGTTGTTGGGGCATAGATAACCATGCATTGAGATCCTGATAAGGAGGTGACATATGATTTGGAGGGGGGGCATTCATCTGTCCATATTGAAGTTGATTATTATTCCAATAATTAAGTGATGTAGGAGAGAATTGAGGGTTTATACCTTGACCTCATGGCTACCATTATCTCCTCTATGTTATTATATAGGCAGCCTCTGCTTCCTCATTAGTCGCCTTTATTGATTCTTTTACACCTGGTAGGGAGGGACATTGGTCAGTAGCATGATCTAATTCACAAATAAGACATACCTGAACACTGTTCAGTGGGCACTCCCTTAGTGGATGTTTCTTTATTCATTTCGAACAGAAAATGGACAATGCCAGATCTGATTCTGCTTGTTTTTGTTTGACCTGCAGAGTGTCAATTTGTGAAGCAAAAGAGTTAATCATTTATGTTTTGAAATATTCTAACAAATTACCTATTTCTGCTCTTTTTTCCCCTCCATTGGTTGATTTCTATACCCTTGAAAAAGTGGTATCCCTGGTAGCTGACTTATTCCTTGTAGATCCTTGAGAGAATCTCTTACAAAGATTTACAATGTCTTCATAGAATTCCTTAGATATATCTCCCTTGCCAAGCATATTCAACATATCTAAACAATCATCTCTAACTCCTTTTACAAAATAGTTTCCAGTATGTCCTTACTCACATCTGGATGTCCTGACCTTTGTAGATTATACTGGAGCCGCTCCACAAAATCTTCAAGGGTATTGTCCTCCTTTTGAGACTACTTGAACAGTTCCACTCTTCATTCCCTCATTTGGCAGTAGTCTTGGTACTTGTTTAGGAAAAGCTGCCTCATTTGTCCCCAAGTTGAAATATTCTCTCCTCCAAGGCTCATGAACCATCTTAACGTGTTACCCTTCAATGTAGCTGGAAACAATTTAAGCTTCTACACAGTGGTAGTGTAGTCATAGATTCTACACATAATATCAAATTCAAACATAAACTCATTTGGATCCTCAGTAGATAATCCATGGAAATTTGGTAAGGCTAAGAGAGGCATGTTCTTCATAGGAGCCATCCCTCGTGTAGGAATATTAGTAATAGGAAATACTAGGGTAGAGATAGTATTTTCATCATTTACCTGATCTTCATTGTTCACTAGATGCTCACAGTGGAGCTCTTCTTCATTGTCTCCTTGATTTTCCATACGTGCTCTTTCTCTCCACTCAATAATGAAAGTGTCCCACTCCTCTTTAGTGACTGTCTGTCCGTTGATCTGATAAACAACTTCTTTTGGATTTTCCCTGTTCCGAGCTACACTTTCTTGATCTTCAATATTCTCCAATGTTGCGTGTTGATTTGTTGGTGACAAATCTTCAGCTTCAGCCCCTGATGAAAACGATGTTTCAAAATGGGGTAGTTATGATGTCTGAGGAATATGTCTTCTTTGACGATTTGAAGGGAGAAAGATAGATCCCAAAGAAGAATCTGCTCTGGCTATAATCTCATCAACGAAGTTTGGCCTTCCCAGTGCAGGATTCCTTCCACCATGTCCTCTAGTACCTGTAGGGTTAGTATTTTTGGGGATACATCCTCTTGTTCCTTGATTCATGCAGACTACTCATTCCTAAGAAAATAAAACTAATGTGCTTACAAGAATCTATAATTATCTTCCCCGACAACGATGCCAAAATGTTGGGCACTTTAATTGTCTAAATAAATAGATAATTAAGGTGTTCAATATGAATTGTCAAACCCGGGGAAGTTTTGTTACTGTAAGATAATCATGCACAGTCTATGATAGATTATGAAAGCAAACACTAATCAATTTGCAGTAAGGTAAATTAACATTAAAAGAAACAGAGTTGAAAAGCTGAACAATAACACAAGTTGCTGACACAACTGGAGTTCTAATCTATTGTTGCAAAATTGAAATCACACTTGCATAATTGAAATTTAATTTCTAGGAGTAGAATTTGATGAGTGTATAAGAATCCTGGATTATCTAATCTATTCTAATTTTCTATATTACTCTTGCAGAAGAAAGTTTTGTGCTAATTGCTGAAAGGAAATCTACTTAATTGCAGAAAGGGAATTCACACTTCTATTTACTTTTTCTTGAAAAGAAAGATTTAATCTAATGCAGAAAAGGAATTAACTTTCAAAGCAATTCTCCAATAGTATTCAACAATTGATTCTAACTCTCATGAGACACATTGATGCGCATTAATAGAAAGGGACTGAACTGTAACAACAAATGTATTCTAGAAATGCATGAACAGATAAATCACACAACTATAATTAATCAAAGTAGTTAATCTAAAACTCACAACAGAGGGGAGTCTGTGAGGAAGGTGGGCCCTTTCCTTCTCATTGAATCCACTCAAAAAGACTACAGTAGGTTGGAGAAACTCAAATCACTTCTTTATTAAATTGTCAAAATGTTCAGATACATAAATGCTTCACTTCACTCTCTATTCCACAACTAATATTCCCTCTCTAATGATTACAAAAGCTATGTTATTTAAAGACAGAGACATTCAGTTGAAACGGACTTAGAACAGCCTTGAGAATCAAAGATTCTCAAGATGTTCCTATGATATAAAGGATGTGTCATCATTACAAAATTTGGAAATAATCTTGATCACCAACATGAGCCAAAATGTGTAACAACCTTGAGGATTTGTCTTCAAGATATGGATTTGAATGATATACCAGCTTCCAGGATTGGTGGGAGTCTGTTGCAACAGGTGTAATATCTTCCAATAAAGGTTCACAATTGTTGTAGTCGTGTAACAACATGCATAATGGGCACACCACTGTAACAGATGGTGTAACAACAACGATCTTTCTTCAAGACTTGGTTGTTTTTCTTTAATCTACACATTTTGATCATTAGTTGAGCATTCATGGGTAAAATATGAGAAATTCTACCAATCAAACATGTTAAGTAAATAAGAAACAAAAGCAAGATCAATGATTCATACCTTCGGAAAAAGGTCTTAGCAAACATTATATTAGGCATTTTAGCATAGAAATGATAAGGTTGAATGAGAAAAAGATATAGTGAAAAAAGAGACATTTCTAGATCCTAACACCAACCAATGCTAGGGGTACTCTTCTTCCCCCTTAGACCCCTGAGTTGCAAAGGGGCCACACACAAAACTAGAAAACAATAACACCAAAAATTTCCCTCGCCAGGAAGAGATTCCACTCTTTTCACAAGTTTTGAACCAACTCTCAACAAGTAAACTAGTTCAGAAAAAATTTGACGGCATAACAATACTTTCCCAAGTGAAGTCCTCTCCCTTTCTCTCCACTTATTTTATAGAAAAATTCCCCATGACACATGTCCGCATGCACAAATATCTAATTTTTAATAATTTAATTAAAGGATTATTCACCCACTACATGTGTCACACTCTCCCCAAGTTGCACATGTAATTTCTCTCTTTAATTTATTTAATTAGAAATTTTCTCTCACATTCTCGAATGTGTTCCTATTTTTCCTCTTAGTTGTCTCTTAGTTCCCCAATCCCTCATTTAATTTGTGTCCCCTAACTAGATTTTAGTTTGAGTTTGGAATAGGAGTCTTCTTTTAGTTAGGATTAGTGGTATATTAACTCAAGATGCTACTCCACCTATTCTCTCATGTTTTTATTTTATTTTATTTAAATCCATTTATTATTTTCATGCACACATGTGCATCTACCCACTTTATTCTTATTTCTTCATTTATTTAAGTTACTAGTATAATCCCCTTATTTCCTTTTTATGATTTAAATTAGTCAAACATCTTAGACTTAGACTCTTGTTAGATTTCTTAGTTTATAATTTAATAATTAATTAAACACTCTGTTCTAACAAGGTCTAAACATTTTTATTATGTTTTCTAGGCCATCTAGATTTATATTGACTCAACATTTAATTATGCGACATGCCCTTCAAGATGCACCTCTGTGCTCCAAGGGTGCCACTCGCCTTAGAATAGTTTGGAAGTTTGTCCGACACTTGGAGTCAACACTCCACTTGGTCGTACTTGTGAGAGACTAAGGGTTGTCTAAGGAATAAGGATTCTGCCTTATTGCATGCCCCTTAGAATTCTTTGTGAGCAACTGTCTCAGTCTACCCTCATGGCATCGTGGACTTATCAGAATGAGGTAATCGTTAACCATGCATTCATGTCATGGCGGGAGTGCAAGTAGGTTGTGACAGGGACGCTGCCACACCTCTCCCTCAACTATCTAGTTTTTTGTGTATGACCCCTTTATTCCTTATGTGATTCAGATTAGCAAGCATCGTCAAGCCTGCATCCATTGACAGGAACACTATCAATAATACATATACATAACATCCATACTGAAATCAATCGTATAACACATTACATGTAAATAAATACTCAAACCACAAAAATAAACTCCCTGACTCAATCCAGAGTCCAAGGAAGTCCATTGATGCCATCGACATCCTCAACCTATCATGTATCCTGCACACTCAGGGAAACTCATCAATAATACTTTTCGATACATATATTCATATAGAATTTAAGATATAATCAAAATGAAATCATAATATAACTCATAATAAAAGCATAATCATAATGTATCATAACCGGATCACTTGCTTGCAAGTGTCCTCAAAGAATAAATCAATACAAAATGTGTTCAGTGGAACTAGATGTTACACCACAACATTCATTTCTACCATCCCCAAGGTGAGAAACCCTATCCATTTTGACAATTATCAGTCCATATCATTATGTAAGTGCATTTAGAAGCTCATTGCAAGAACAATATTAACTAGACTCAAACTCATCCTCTTAATTGTTCAATGTTATATCCAAGAAACAAAAGGGATTTCTAGAAGGCATGGATATTTATAATACAATAGGCATCACTCAGGAGGTCCTCCACTCAATTAAAGTGAACCACAAAAGATTCTTCATAGCCAAAATAGACCTATCTAAATCCTTTGACTACACCAATTGGCTCTATGGAATATTTAGTGAATGCTCCCAACACTTGGTGAAGTTAATAAATGAATGTTGTCAATTTATTTTAATAAGTAGAATACATATATACAATCAGATTGTAATTGGTTTTATATTGCACTGTAAATGATTTTGCATGTTATGATTTATGGAGGTGGATCAGTAATGTCCCAAGTGTAAGAACATAGTAGATCCAATACACGTGGATTATAGAGCTTCTTGTGAGTGTAAAGTGTTTACTGAAGCCCTAATATTGGCTCATTACCCCTTAATTGGGGAATATTACATTAGTAATGTTATTTTATTTATGTCGGCTTTATTCCATTAGTTGTAATTATACCTCCTAGTCTCCTATATATACCAAGGAGACATTTTCATTTGGAATCATCTTGTACTTGAACATTTATGTGGGGTAAAAGGAGGTTGCCCCCTCGAAGAGGCTTATTATCTGAAATTATATCTTTTTCAAGGCATTGAGTACTTATTCTGAGGTTTTTCTATGCTATATTGATATTTGGTTCTTAATATATGGTATCAGAGCTCAAGGTCTTGGGGTTTCACTGCTACATCTGAGACACCTTGGAATTTTTGCTATAACTGCTTTTCTACAACATTTCAGAAGGAACGGATTGGAGGATATTTAGTATATAGATCAAGGTACGTTGGGTTAAAATTTAAGCTCTTGAGGCCTTATACTTTCAGAGATACAACCTGTACAAGATAGGGTTCTGGAATCATCCTAAACTGAGTCATTGCATAATTTTTCTATAAAAAAATATTATGTAATGTTTCAGACCCTGAAATCTGGAGGCTATTCATAGAAATTAGTAAGGTATATGTGGTAAAAATTTCATCTTTTGGGTCACATCAAATTTTTATATACACCCTGTGTAATATAGGGTATCTGACTGGTCCTATTGACTAGTCTCAAGAAGGTGTTTCAGGTAAAACAATCATAACTTCTTCCTAGAGTATCCAAATTGAGTGGGACTGGTTTCATTGGATCATGGACAATCTCTAGTATTTCTGGTACGAGTTTCAGAATTTTATATCAATTATTTTGTGAGGGAAACGCTATACAAGTGAGATCTCCTAGAAAGGCCAAAAATTGGCAACTTGTGGGGAAGTTACCATAAATTCCGCTTGGCACATACAATTTTGATCAGACCTGTGGCATTGTAGAGAAGAAATATCAGAGAACTACATAAAATAAAGTTTCATACCCAGAAGGGCTGAAACTTGGGAGATACAACAGAAAAATACTGTCTAGTAGAACCACCTCAAAATCAAGGTTCAAAAGTCATACTTGGCCAACATGCCACCCAAAAAGGGAACTTCTACACCAAATAATCCTCTAAAAAATCCTACTTGGACTCTTGATGAAGGTGAAGAAATGTCTAGGGACATAAATTATTTACAAAATAAGATAGTAACAATAGATGA
The DNA here is from genome assembly GCA_009831015.1 of Picea engelmannii. Lineage (NCBI taxonomy): Eukaryota > Viridiplantae > Streptophyta > Pinopsida > Pinales > Pinaceae > Picea > Picea engelmannii. The sequence goes on from ML778067.1 coordinate 824,839, forward strand.
ACTACAAGAGATGGAAGCTAAGTTGGAGGCAAAGATGGATGGTTTAAAAGAGGAGATCATGGACGTATTGAAACATTTTGTAACAGAGAAGACACTTGAAATTGAAAATGAATCCCATGAAATTCATGATGAGGACACTTTGGGTTGAAGATCAACCACTTTCCTAAGATCGATATGAGGAAGTTTGATGGAAAGGACCCAATCACATGGATACTTCAGATGGAGCAATTCTTTGATCTACATAATGTGCCACATACATAAAAGGTACGAATTGCTTCTTTATATCTAGAACCTAATCAATTTGTATGGTATTGATGGCTTTGTTCTCGCAAATCACTCATCACTTGGAAAATTTCCACGGAAGAAATGATAGCACACTATGAGGATACAAGGAGCAATACCTTCTTTAGCCAATTGATAAATCTCAAGCAAAAGGGTTCAGTTACCGAGCACATTGAGAACTTCCAAAGATTGAATATAAAGGTAACCGATATTCCAGATGAGCACTTGATTGATGTATTCATAGGAACTTTAAAGGATAACATTCAACATGAGGTTCGCCTTTAGGAACCCAAATCATT
>ML778067.1:827682-843676 GCA_009831015.1 Picea engelmannii
GGCAGCCCAAAGATTATTGTAAGTGACAGAGATCCCATCTTCACTGGACATTTTTGGACATAATTATTTTCTTGTTTGGGTACTCAATTGGCTCATAGCTCATCCTATCATCCTCAATCTGATGGGAAAACCGAGATAGTGAAAAAATGTCTGGAAGTCTACCTTCGTTGCTTTGTCTCTGATAGACAAACACAATGGTTCAAATGGTTACCCTTGGCAGAATGGTGGTATAACACTTCCTTTCATACTGCAACATAAATGAAACCATTTATGGCACTTTATGGATACCACCCTCCTTTCATCACTTCTTCTCTAAAATAAAAATATAAGGTTCAAGTAGTGGAATATCACATCAAGAATCAACAACAAGTTCTCCAAATCTTAAAGGACAACCTGACCATGGCACATAATCGCATGAAGCAACAAGCAGATCAACATCGTAGTGAAAGAAGTTTTGAAGTAGGGGATTGGGTGTTTTTAAGACTACAACCATACAAATAGATGTCCCTTAAGCAAGCCAAGAAGGATAATAAATTATCACCAAAGTACTATGGCCCTGATAAGGTGTTGCAAAAGATTGGTACTATGGCATACAAATTGGAGTTGCCTGCATCTTCACTAGTACACCCAGTTTTCCATGTTTCATGCTTAAATAAGGTTATAGGCGACAAGATCCCAGTTCAAACTATATTGCCAGAACTTGACGAGGAAGGAAAAATCATATTGGAGCATGAAGCCATCATTGACACAAGAATTCGCCAACTGAGGAATAGATCCATTTCAGAGTATCTCATTAAATGGAGGAAACTATCGGCTGAAGATTCCACTTGGGAAGATGAGACTTTTATACAGAAGCATCCAGAGTTACTCAAGCATTTCAAACAACACTTGTCTCAAGGGGAGGGGAATGCTAAGCCCTAATATTGGCTCATCACCCCTTAATTGGGGCATATTACATTAATAATGTTATTTTATTTATGTTGGCTTTATTCCATTAGTTGTAATTATACCTCCTAGTCTCCTATACATACCAAGGAGACATTTTCATTTGGAATCATCTTGTACTTGAATATTTAAGTGGGGTAAAAGGTGGTTGCCCCCTCGAAGAGGCTTATTATCTAAAATTATCTCTTTTTCAAGGCATTGAGTGCTTTTTCTGAGGTTTTTCTATGCTATATTGATATTTGGTTCTTAACACAGTCGCTCACAAAGAAGGTGAGTCATGGAAGAAGACCTATTGCAAGGTGTGCATAGAGTCAAAATTTGACTAAGTGTCGAAGAAACGTTCTAAGGAGTTAGAGGTTTTGAAGAAGAACAAGCTTATAAGGGGTAGCAGGTGATAAGTCTTCAATAGGGAGGAGCCCTTTAATATTCCCCAAATTAACGAGCGAGATCCATTCGGAGGAAGCGAGATCATTCCAGAATGTGAGATTTGGGAGAGTTGCATAGAGGTTATCCTTGGATTCCTTCGGCACTCCGAGTATTCAGAGTTTTGAAAATGTTTTGAGAGAAGGATTGCCAAAGTCCCGGAGCTGCAAAGTGAATCCTAACCGTCGGTATCAATGAGGATATGTGGTAGTAGATCGAAGAGTCTAGGAGGTAAAGCTCCAAAAGATTTGCGTGGAGTAAAAAAGAAAATTTCGCGAATTTGCGAAGGACAAAGATCTCTGGACTGTTGGATCTAGGAAGCACACGCGACGAAGATCCGTGTACTCCGGGAGAAGAGTTCTCTAGAGGAAAACGAGAGTAGTGAAACCAAACTTCCTGAAGCCTAAACTGCCAAAGTAAATCATGGCCATCGATCTGAGAGGGACACAGGTTAGCAGATCGTGGAGTCCAGAAGTGCGTACTTCAGAGTAAAGGAAAGGAGGAAGTGGAGCATTGACCATAAGTCATCCAAAGCTCCAAAGTTAAGGAATAATCCTAGCGATCTGTTGTTGGAACATGTGGTGACATATCTATCACTCCAGTGATAAAACACTCTGGGGAAATTGCTAAGTAAGTTTTTGAGGGTCAAAAGTGCCGAAGGCTAGAGTCAACATGACCATTGATGAACAAAGGGACACATGGAGACTCGAGATTTACTCCAGAGAAAAGTCACTCCGGAGGAATTGACGAGTGAAGGCATGAGAACTCCTGAAGGCCAGAGCACTGGAGTTCATCAAAGTCATCCATTGGAATAGGATGCATGGAGAAATATCTGTCACTTCGGAGGATGGATACTTCAAGAGAAAGAACATGGAGGAGCATTGACTATAAGTTATCCATAGTGGAGTAAAGGACGAATCTCAACCATTGATTAAGAAGAGAATGTGGTGCTTGATTTGAAACTCTAGGTAAAGGTAACTTTGGGGAAAAGGGGTTTTTGGAACACTCGTAAATCCTGAAACTAGAGTACTGAAGTATATCACAACCATTGGGTTTTAGGGAAGCGTAAACCATAGATTTGGTCCAGGTGATTTCCCAGGTCCGGAGTTCGGGGAAAGAGGAGTAAGCTGCATTCAAAATTGCCAAAGCCTGAAGTCACGAGGGGGGCTATCCTGAGGTCATATCCCATGGACATAAGGAAGAGAAGAGCCTAGAAGAGGAGCTATCACTCGCCACTTAGGGTTACCAGAAGCGCCAGGAAAAGGATGTGTGGGTGAATCAAACCTACATGGTTAATAACAAGGGACTTGTGCGAATTAAAGTATGGGTCTAGTAGAGGCTTGAAGTGCTGATTCGGCTCAAGTAATTGAATATCCTTGACCAGGATGTCGTGCAACCCCTAGGAGGGAGGGGTCTTGCATCACTTCTACTTTCATTATCTCTTGAAGTGTTGATCGGTTGAATCCATTCGTGAGTTGAGTTGACCAACAGTTGTAGTTTAACCCTACCCCACCTTCTCCTGTCAACGTTTAGTAAACTATTCTAATGGCTGAACTTTCTCCTTGATTAGCGGTTGACATCTACTTTGGAGTTCAAAACTCCATTATTTTTCTCACTTTTGCAAAAAAAAACCTTTTACCTTCAGAGTGTCGAATTGTCAAGCCTTTGAAGGAATAAGGCTCTTAGATCTAACGTTCCTCAATCGATCACTAGATCTATGGATGATGCTTACTCTGGGAGTTCAAAACTTCGAGGTCTTCGTAATCCTTAATAGTTACCTCTTAACCTTTTCAGAGAGACAAATTCTGAATAACTAAGGGATCAACGGTTCCCACACCTTGCTCAGATCTACGACCATAAGAAACTCTGGGGCTCTAGGCTTTAGAGGTTTTGATGTTGCAACTATTGTTTCCTCCGAATTTGCGAAGGCCAAACCCATATATCTGACAAAGATTTTTAAACTTTTGACGATGCTCATGATTAAATCCGGGCTCTAGGAGTTCGAGACTTTTCTCACCAAACACCTTTCATCCACTCTGATGCATGTAACTAGCCTTAATGGTGAGGATTTATTCCAGAATTCGGGACTCTGGAAGTTTCTTCACCTTAAACCTACTCACTCTAGTTGTGTCGGAGTAGCGAATTCACGAACCGTTGAAGAACGTAGGATCATAGATCCAACGGCCCGTGATCATTCATCAGAGCTACGATTGTCCTTCACTCCGAGACTTATGAGCTTCAGGGTTTTTCAACTCCTAACAGTTGCGAAATCAAACTTGCCGAATCGCCGAATTATTATGGATCCAACGAATGGAAATCACTTGTTGATCTACGATGTATATCACTTCGTCACTTCAAACTTCGGGGTTCTCTTAAGATAAATAACTCAGGTATTTCAAAGTGAAAAAGCCCAAAGGCCTTCAGGTTTTAACGAGTGCGCATCTCCCATATGATCAAATGATTGTGAGGATTCCGACCCCTCACGATCAAATCCCATCCACTAAATTCCTTTGAATGGATTCCAAACTCTTGATTTACTCTCTTGAACCCTGTACACACTATTCCTCCCGAGCTTTGTTTTAAAATTGAAATTCAACACTCAATAACGAATCCCTCCTAGGCTATGGACTCTAATTGATTGAGTATGTACCTTGCACCTCCTCTGTGTATGTTTGCACTGTCTCTTCTAAGCTTCGTAGTTCCAAAGGTTAGAGACCTCTGCCCGACTTTAAAGGATCTCTATGCACACCAAATAATGTTCCTTCTGAACTTGGGATTTCAATGAGCTTGCCTATGTACTTCTGGAGTTGGCTATAGATTTGTTGCTCCGTGACCCCTAGAAGAGGAACTTCAGGTTCCTTACAGATCTTATTAACTAAATCTAGAACAAACTTTCATTCGGTGGCATGTTTTTTTTCTTCACAGTATCAGTTGGTTCACAAGGGTAAATAGTAGGATTATGGTTTCTACCTTGTGCTGAGAAATTTTCTTTGTTGTTCTCTCCTCTTCTAAACATTGATGCAAACTGGATTCCTATCTACTGGATTGTACCCTATAGGGTTGTCACACTTTTTCCAATAAACTTGTGTAAGACTGGATCTGCATTTTTAAGAGGTTGTCTGTTGAATACCTTTGTTTTACTATTAAGATATGATTGATTTCATGTAATTACTTCCTAAATCCATTAATGAGTCAAATTATGAATTGTTGAAATAGTAGGCAATGACGTTATGAAGAAGTGACATCATTACCAGATTTTTTGTGTAGAAGAAATTGTAGTTAAGAATGCTAGAATTTATAATTGATTTCTGGATAGATTTAAGTTACATGAATTAGTTACTTTCTTGTTCCTCGGAACAGTCGCCAGTATTGAGACCTTAAATGGTCAAAATCAATCAGATGAATCCTAGACTTGAGCGTTGATTATGTGTCTTGGAGGTCCTACCCTTGTATGATAGGTTGGGTGGGTAGTTTGTAAGTTATCTTATGTGATGTGGCAGATCCTTCATGCGATCAATGATATCAAATCTAGTTGTGCATTTAATGAAATAAATAGAATGTGTATTGTTGACGTATGATACTATCATGTTCCACTTGTTCAATGATGTTTATTTATGGTTCAAAAAAAAAATTCTCTTATGGTTTCTCAAAATAATTTTATGTCGTAACAGAGGGGTTGCTACATATAGTATCAGAGCTAGATTACAACACTTAGGCCTAATGGACATCACCATAGGAATATAAATTGTTTGTTGAAAAACTAACATGGAAATTGTTCATTATTACAAACATATAGTTTTCAAAAAAACAAATTGTAACCATGTCCACATGGAATGGCAAATAAGATAGACCTGAAGGAAAAAATAATCAACAACCTCATAGAAATCTAGAACACCCCAGTGAAAGTAGTTCAACAACATAGGTTTTGAAAAAAAAAAAAATTCTACGAAGGATTCAAGCAAGGAACTGAAAAAGAAAACATTTATGCTAACGATACACACCTAACTGAAAATTAGGTATCTACAATAAAGAAAAGAAACACATGGACCTCTTATATAGAGAGTTTAAGAAAATTAAACCTTCAACTTTTGATGGAGAGTCCAAAACAAGCGAAGAGGTGGAAGCCTGGTTACTTGACATAAATAAATATTTCTAGATTTGCAATTACTCTAGCAATATGAAAGTGAGGATGACCATCTATACCCTGAAGGATAAATCTAGTATATGGTGGAAATATTTAAAAGTTATCCAAAGGTTTAAAGGAAAAGAAAATGGAATCAACAATAAAAACAATGGTTGAAAATCCAAAGGCACGCAGAGAAAAGAAGCAAGAGAAGCTAAACTAGAGAATGAAAGGATTCAATCCATCACCATTTCACAATATGTCCAAAGGTTATTAAGAAAATAGTTTTCCAAAGAATTCAACACAAATTCCAAGTGGAAACAACTCAGTTAATTTGTGATTAAGAAGGAAGATAATCAACCTAGAGAACCGTTAAAATGTTGGGGATGTGGTGAACCACATTTGTTGAGAAATTGTCCTTACATAAACTCTGCTAATAAAACAATTCGTAATATACAAGAGGATTCAATATTTGGGGACATTGGAAAGAGTACTCATAAAATCAATGTTTCTCTAGATGGCAGGAAAGCAGATCATCAATATACGATTGTGGAAATTGAAGGTAAGATTCACGACAGAAAGGTTTTGTTTTAATAGATCTAGGAGAAAGTTTGAGTTATATTACTCCATCATTGGTAGACTCTTGAAATCTAGAAAAAGTAAAACATTCAAAATCTTGGTTGGTACAATTAGCAATAGGTACTAAACGAAAAGTAACTGAGTTCATTTTGGACTGTAAATTAGAAATAAGTAGTCATGATACTAAGGTGAATTTAAATGTATTACCTTTAGGATCATATGACATACTTATACGTATGGATTGGATAGAGAAGCATAAATTTATACTGAACTATTATGAAAATATTTTACCTACAAGGATGAAAGTGGAGTAACAAGGTCATTGCAAGGAATTAGTGAACCTGTCTCTATAAGACAATTATCAAACTTAGAATTAAAGAAATGCATTAATAAAGGTTGCAATCTTTATGCTATTCAAGTGACAAATTTCTAAATGAAGAAATCAAATCAAAGTTAGAATATTTTTCTATCCTTCAAGGATTTCAGGATGTATTTGCATTAGAAATACCTGAATTACCTCCACCAAGAGAGATAGACTTCTCTATTGATTTATTACTTGGATCTGCATTGATATCAAATGCACCATACTGAATGAGTATCACTGAGTTGACTGAGTTAAAAATACATCTACATGAATTATTGGATAAAGGATACTTTAGGCCAAGTGTTTCCCCACGGGGAGTGCCAATATTATTTGTCAAAAAGAAAGATGAAGCTCTTTCATTGTGTATTGATTATCGTCAATTAAATAAAATGATGATTGAAAACAAATATCCCCTACCTAGGATTAATGATCTATTTGATCAGGTCGAGGAAAAAAAAAACATTTAGAACACATTATCAGTAAGACCACCTTTAGAGCACATTATGGACATTATGAGGTTGTAGTAATTCCTTTTGGACTTACAAATGCACCGATGACCCTTATGTGCCAAATGAATAGTATATTTAGCCAATACTTAGATAAATTCATTTTGATATTCATTGATGATGTACTAATATATTCGAAGTCTGAAGAAGAACATGAGAACCATTGAAGATAGTATTACAAAATCTAAGGGAATCTAATCTATTTGTTAAGCTCGACAAATGCGACTTTTATCAAAGGAAAATACATTATTTGGGACATGTAATATCAGAAGATGGAATTGCAGTGGACCCCGAAAAGAGTAAGGATATTATGGAAGGGCCTGTACCTACGAATGTGTAACATAAGTACGTAATTTTATGGGTTTCACAGGATATTACCGATGATTCGTCGAAGGATTTTTGAAGATAACAAATCCAATCACAAAATTTCATAATAAGAACAAGAAGATCATATGGATTGAGAAATGCGCAGAAGAATTTCAAAATCTCAAGGAGTTGCTGACAAAAACACCGATACTAAAATTCCCTGACATGGAAAATGAATTCTTGGTATGCACAGATGCATCTAAGGAAGGCTTAGGCAGAGTTTTTATGCAAGACAATCGAGTGATCGCTTACATTTCAAGGAAATTGAGAAAGCATGAAGAGAACTACGCAACACATGAATTGGAGTTATTAGCTATAGTTTATGCCTTGAGAGTATGGAGACATTATTTGATTGGACGAAAATTTGAATTAAAGACAACACTGTGGATTGCAACATATTTTTACACAAAGTGACCTGAACGCACGACAAAGGCATTGGTCAGAATTACTTAGCGAATACAATTTTGAAATTACTTACATTAAATGAACTACGAACCGAGTGGAAGATTCATTGAGTAGGAGACCACACATATTTTTGGTATTACCTCTTAAGATGAATCTTTGAGAAAAGATTCTAATTTTACAAATCGATGATGACTGGTATAAAGAAGTTAAGAATAATATTGGACAAGATACCATGATGGTACCGAAGTACAACGGTTACTCACTAGACGATGATGGATTGTTGATATTTAATGAAATAATTTATGTATTGCCTAATGACGAACTAAGAAGTTTGATCTTAAGTGAAGCACATCGAGAAATATACATGGCTAATCCAGGAGTCATGAAGATGAAGGCAGATCTCAAGCCTTTATTCTTCTGGAAGGGAATGAAAGAAGACATAATTAGTTACGTGGCGAGATGTCTAGAATGTCAACAAATGAAGGCTGAACATAGACATCCAACACGATTGTTACAACCCCACGCTATTCCTGAATCGAAATGGGAAGTCATTTTGATGGACTTTATTGTTGGATTGCCACTAATGACAAGAATACATGATTCGATTTTTGTGGTAGTTGACACTCTGACGAAGAGTGAAAATTTTATTCCAGTGCGTATGACGTATCATGCACTTGACATAGCTAGAGTAGTTTTCAGCGATATTGTGAGATTACATGGGGTGCCAAAAATAATCATATCCAATCGAGGATCGATGTTTACAGGACAGTTTTGGACCAGTTTCCAAGAGGCTTTGGGAACACAATTAAACTTTATCACAACTTATCACCCAGAGACAAATGGGAAAATAGAAAGGACGTACCAAATTTTTGAGGATATGTTGTGTATGTATGTAATGGACCAACATAAATGCTGGGAATAATTCTTACCACTAGTAGAATTGGCATACAACAAAAACTATCAAAGTACTATTAAGATGACATCGTTTGAGTTTCTTTATGGGTGACAGTGTCAGAAATCATTAAGTTTGGATCGAATTGAGGACAGGGTACTCGTAGGACCAAAAGTAATTCAAGAAATGGAAGAATAGATGCAATCGATCAAACAAAGGATTAAAGAAGTGAAATATCGACATAAGAGTTATGCCGATGTGCATCGCATTGACCATAGTTATGAAGTTGGAGACAAAGTATTCTTGCGGGTAAAACCACAAAAGAGTTTGATCAAGTTTGGAAAGGGTGCTAAACTCTCTCCTAGGTTCGTGGGACCCTTCAAAGTAGTGGAAAAGAAAGGAATCATGGCTTATCGACTAAGCCTTGCCTGATTTTTTGAGGTGTATGGACGATGATTTTCATGTATTCGTTTTGAGACATTATATTAGTGACCCTTCACATGTTATTAACATGAGTTCCTTGCAGGTGTTGGACGAGGGTGCTCTCATGTTGAATCCAATATGAATTTTGGACCATCGCATTCGACAACTACAATGTCGAACAATGGATCAGATCAAGGTACAGTGGGACAATTATAGTCCACACTTGCCTACCTAGAAGGACGCATATGAGATGCATCAACAATTTTCTTGCTTGTTTGATAGATTAGACATATAGATCTATATCAGATACATTTATTTAATTTGTTTTACATATAATTTACAAACTTTGGGATGAAGTTTAAAACAAGAGGTGGTGTATGTAACATCCCGCTCTACTGAGCATACTATTATTGACTTACTCTTTGATGACACTTTCTTGCAAGTGATCTGGGTATGGAACACTGTGATTTCATTCAGATTATGAGTTATATATGATGATGTTGAGGTGTTATAACTGCTTTATTATATTGATGTATATATATGTGTTGACAAGTTCTTTTGACAAGTCATCCTAAGTGTGTAGGAAACATGACAGGTTATGGATGTCGATGGCATCAAAGGGATTCCTTGGATTCCGGATTGAGTCAGGGAGTGGATTGCATTGTTTGAGTATTTCATTATTATGCACACATGATGTATGATGGATTTTAGTATGATATATGCATATGGATTTTTGACATTGTTTTTGTCAGTGGATGCAAGCTTAATGATGCTTGCTAATCCGACTCACATAAGGAGTAAAGGGGCCTTACACGGTAAATAAGATATTGAGGGAGAGGGGTGGAAACATCCATGTCACAACCTACTATAACTTCTTCCATGGCCATAACTATAGGTTAACGATTACCTAGTTTGGGTGGTCCATGATGCTGTGAGGGCATACTGAGATAGTCACTCAAGAAGATTTCTAAGGGGTGCGCAATAAGGAAAAATATTGATTCCTTAGAATCCCTTAGTCTCTCACAAGGTCGACCAAATGGAGTTTTGACTCCAAGGGGTTGAACAAGATTCCAAAACAAGTCAACGTGAGTGTCACCCTTGGAGCACGAAGATGTGTCTTGAAGGGCATATCACACAATTGAAACCCGATTCAATAAACATAGGTGGCCTAGAAAAAATTGGAATGATTAGACCTTTTTGGATTAAAATAATTAATTAAACAAGAGATTATTGATTATTAAATCTTAACAGAAGTCTAAGTCAGAGTCTAAAATTAAATAAAGGAATAATTGAATTGTGACATGAGTGAAAGGTTTGAAGGAAATAAAATGTTAGGAATTAGGAAGTAAAAACCTAAAGAATTGGTAAAATGCACCTGTGTGCATGAAATTATTAAAAATGAATCTTTATTTAGAAATAAATAACAACTTGAGAGAATCAGTTATGCATAGAATAGAATTTGAGTCAACCAACCCTAGCATAACTAGAAGAAGACTCCTACTACAACTCTATATAAAATCTAGTTAGGAGACACCCATTAATTAAGGGATTGGGAACTAAGAGACAACTAAGAGGAAAAGTAGGAACACATGGGGAAATGTGAGGAAAAGTGGATTTTAAATAAAAATAAAAGAGAAATTACTTGTGCAACCTAGGGGGAATGTGGCACATGTAATGGGTGAATAATCCTTTAACTGAATTATTAAAAATTAATGAATTATGCATGAGGGACAAATGTATGTGAGGAAGAGTTCTATAAAACAAATGACCTAGAAGGGAAGGGGATCGAAATTTTTGGGAAACACTGTTATGCTTTCGAATTTTTGATTGAATGTGTTTTACTTGTGAGATTAGTTGGGACTCCAGGCTTGTGAAAAGAGTAGAAGCTCTTCCTTGCGAGGCAAGCTTGGAAGCTATTGTGTTCTAGTTTTTTTGCTTGGCCCCTTTGCAGCTTGAGGGGCTAAGGGGGAAGAAGAGTACCCCTAGCGTTGGCTAGGAGGTACCGGTGAAGTATTTGTGATTAGCAATCAAAGGGAAGGAAGGAGTGCAAGACTTGAAGGCCATGTTCACTACACAACATTCATGGGTTCTGGTATTTTTATATTTTGAATTCATTTATATTACGTGTGTATTTGTATAATATATTGATTGAGTCACTGTAGAATCATTGGAGGGTCTGAATTCCAAGTGTTACGTTTGTTTCCAAACAATTAACAATTACAATGTTTATATTTAATCCTCTCTGTAATTTCAGACGTTTTCTGTACTCTAATCGAGCGGTTTGACACTCATTGTAAAAGGTGAATTTTACTGTATATAGCCATAAGTGAAGTATGTGTGAGAAAAGTTTTTAGTTGAGGTTATTTCGGAAATTCATCAGTGATTTGTTTGCTGGTAAACCATGGAGTTAGTTTTGAAATTATTCCATGAGTTTCTTTGTTGAAATTCATTTAAAATCCAAATCAATTCTAATGATGGGTTATCTATCGAGAGGCGTACTAGATCCAAACTTGTACCATAAATTCCTGTTTAGGTTTACGATATTTCATTTCTTTCAAATGATGGATTCTCGATGTTTTTTTTTAATCTGAAATTATTGTGTTTCTCTGATTTAAATACTTGGTTAACCAAAGTTATCAGTAACGAAGAATCTCTGTGCTAGTATCTTAATTTCAAACTTCGGGATCTTTGGATGTCTGTGTGAAGGTCTCCACACTTATAATTTTTACTTACTTCATTCCCGAGTGTTATCCATTTTCCTTAACAAGTTAGGCATGTGACCATGGGATAGAACCCAGTGTTGACCAAAGGGTTCTATACAGAGCTCCAACACTTCGGTGCTCCGGAGGTTCTTAAACTTCTACTTTCCTTTTCTCCCGAAGTGTTGACTGACCAAATCTAGTCGTGAGATGAGTTGACCAATTGTTGGAGTTTAACCCTACCCCAGCTTCTCCCATCAAAATTTAGTAAACTAATCTAACGACTGAACTTTCTCCTTGATTTTAACAGTTGAAATCTACTCTGGAGTTCGGAACTCCATGAGTTTTCTCTCTTTTGCAACAACAAACCTTTTTCCTCCGGAGCATCAAACTGTCGAACCTATGAAGGACTAAGGATCTCATATCTAATAGTCCTCTATCGGTCGCTAGATATACAGATGGAGTTTACCTTGGGAGTTTGGAACTTCGGGGTCTTCGTAATACTTAACAATTACCTCTTAACCTTGTCGGAGACCCAAATTTCGAATAACTAAGGGATCAATGGTTCCCACACCTCGCTCAGATCTACAAGCATAAGAAACTCTGGGGCTCTGTGGTTCAGAGCTTTTGATGTTGCAACTCTTGTTTCCTCCAAATTTGTGAAGGTCGAACCCATAGATTTGGCGATGCTCGTTAAAGTTTTGACAACGATGAGGATTAAATCCGGGATTTAGGAGTTCAAGAATTTTCTCACCAAACAACTTTCATCCACCCTAACGTGTGTAACTAGCCTTAACGGTGAGGATTTACTCTGGAATTTGGGACTCCGAAAGTTCCTTCACCTTAAAACTACTGACTCTAGTTGTGTCAGAGTAGCGAATTACTGAACCTTTGAAGAATGCAATCTCATAGATCCAATGACCCATGATTGTTCGTCAGATCTACGACTGTCTTTCAGTTCAAGACTTCTAAGATTTGGGGTTTTTCAACTCTTAACTATTGTGAACTCAAACTCATCGATTCATTGAATTCTTATGGATCCAATGGTTGGAAATCACTCATTGATATATGGTGTAGATCACTTCGTAACTTTAGACTTCGGGGCTCTCTTAAGATAAATAACTCAGGTTTGCCGAAGTGCCGAAGCCCGAAGGTCTCTGGGTTTTAACAAGTGCACATCTCTCATCTGATCAAATGGTTGTGATGATTCCGACCCCTCATGATCAGATCTCGTCCACTAAATACCTTCGAAAGGATTCCAAACTCTTGATTTCCTCTCTTGAACCTTGTACATGTTGTTCCTCCTAAGCTTTTCCTTAAAATTGAACTTTAGTGCTCAATAGCACATACCTCCTGAGATATGGATTCTAATTGATTGAGTATGTACCTTTCACCTCCCCCGTGTATGTTTTCACTGTCTCTTCTGAGCTTCGTAGTTCTGAAGGTTAGAGACCTCTGCCCGACTTGAGAGGATCTCTGTGCACACCAAGAATTGTTCCTTGTGAACTTGGGATTTCAAGGAGCCTGTCTACGTACTTATGGAGTTGGATCTAGATGTGCTTCATTGTGACCCCCAAAAGAGGAACTTCAGGTTCCTTACAGATCTTATTAACTAAATCTAGAACAAACTTTCATTCGATGGCAGGCTTGTTTTCTTCACAGTATCGATTGGTTCACAAGGGTACATAGCAGGCTTATGGTTTCTACCTTATGCTGAGAAATTTTTGTTGTTTTTATATCCTCTTCTAAATATTGATGTAAACCAGATTCCTATCTACTGGGTTGTACCTTGTAGGGTTGTCACACTTTTTCTAATAAAATTGTGTAAGACTGGATCTATCTTTTTAACAGGTTGTCAGTTGAAGACCTTTGTTTTACTATTAAGATATGCTTTATTTTATGAAATTACTTCCTAAATCATTTAATGAGTCAAATTATGAATTGTTGAAATAGTAGGCAATGGCGCTATGAAGAAGTGACATAATTACCAAATTTTCTGTGTAGAAGAAATTGTAGTTAAGAATGCTAGAATTTATAATTGATTTCTGAATAGATTTAAGTTACGAGAATTAGATACTTTCTTGTTCCTCAGAATAGTCGCTCGTATTGAGACCTTAAATGGTCAAAATTAATTAGATGAATCCTAGACTTGAGCATTGATTATGTGTCTTGGAGGTCCTAACCTTGCAGGATGGGATGGGTGGGTAGCTTGTAAGTTATCTTATGTGATGTGGCAGATCCTTCATGCGATCAGTGATATCAAATCTAGTTGTGCATTTAATGAAATAAATAGAATGTGTATTGTTGACATATGATACTATCATGCTCCACTTGTTCAATGATGTTTATTTATGTTTAAAATAAAAACAAAAATTTCTCTTACGGTTTCTCAAAGTACTTTTATGTCGTAACAGAGAGGTTGTTACACAAATAACTATCAATCATACTTTGACCTAAATAATTTTCATATGTTCACTATTCCTTTCTCCTTTATGCATGCAAATGATTAATGTGTCACTATAATGTTGCTCATGAACTACCATACTTATAAAAAAATATTTTATAATGTTCTCTTCAACATTTCCTTTCCCTTGCTTTGGGGGTATGCTAGTTGTATAATAGAATGGAGTTGGGCAAAGTCTAGACATTTAGTTATTTATGATTACATTTTTTTCTCACTTTTAGATTATGTCATGAATGGATTCTTATTTATTATAAGCATTTGAACTACCAATAGTATGATGCATTGATGCATTATGCAAGATTGAATGGAGAATACAATTTGTAGGTTAATTGCTATTGTGCATAGTATTATTGGGTGCAAACGCCAAAGGTTGATTTCCAATATTTCTTATGGAGACGTGGTAGATATTGAATTGTTGGTTATCTTCATGTAGCTTGCTAATACTACTTCTCATTACGATAGAAAATATATATCTTTTCTACATTGGTTGGTAAGTGTTATTGCTACGTGTTTTGGAGAGATGTATGCATTGTGTCTTGTGGTGGAGGGTAAAGTGCTACTTGTATAAGAAAAAAATACCTTCCTAGTAAAATCATTGGCATTTCCTTTTTCTTTGAGTTCCCTAAAAAGACAAAAATCTACTTGGAAGATTCTTTTTTTTTGGTAGAATCTTGAACAATAATTGAATTTTCTATTTTTTTGAACTTCAGATATTGTATATAAGTGAATTCGAGTGACTAGTATAAAATTCAAAGCTCAACTTGCAAAGCTTCTTATGGAGATCCTATGGAAGTTAAATTTGTATTTATCCTCCTTTTGCTGATTGATAATAGTGCTCATTAAAAAAGATAATAACTATCTTCACTACAATGATTTATGTGTTTTAATGATGTTTTCTCTTGTGAGATACATACATGGTCCCTTGTGGTAGAGACCAAAAGTGTTATTTGTACAAAAGTAGAATTTCCACTCTAAGAGAAAAATTGCCTCTTGTATAAAAGTAATAGATTTGGCCAATGTGTATCCATTGCGTTATTTAGTTAGTGACTCTTTAAAATTCTACAAATACATTCAGTCATGTTATGCTTATGTTTATTTTCAATTTTATATTATCATCTAAATTACTTCGTATCTAATTTAAGCAAAGAGTGTCGTCATGGTGATTGTTGATAGACTGACCAAGTACGCACACTTTTGTGCACTCTCTCATCCCTTCAAAGCTAGTATAGTTGCGACCGCATTCATGGAGACAGTTCAAAAGCTACATGGCAGGCCAAAGATTATTGTAAGTGACAGAGATCCCATCTTCACTGGACATTTTTTGACATAATTATTTTCTTGTTTGGGTACTCAATTGGCTCATAGCTCATCCTATCATCCTCAATCTGATGGACAAACCGAGATAGTGAACAAATGTCTAGATGGCTACCTTCGTTGCTTTGTCTTTGATAAACAAACGCAATGGTTCAAATGGTTACCCTTGGCAGAATGGTGGTATAGCACTTCCTTTCATACTACAACAAAAATGACACCATTTATGGCACTTTATGGATACCACCCTCCTTTCATCACTTCTTCTCTAAAAGAAAAATCTAACGTTCAAGCCGTGGAAAATCACATCGAGAATCAACAACAAGTTCTCCAAATATTAAAGGACAACCCGACCATGGCACATAATCGCATGAAACAACAAGCAGATCAACATCGTAGTGAAAGAAGTTTTGAAGTAGGGGATTGGGTGTTTTTAAGACTACAACCATACAAACAAATGTCCCTCAAGCAAGCCAAGAAGGATAATAAATTAT